>JAQGAW010004369.1:0-10991 GCA_034698025.1 Phthiracarus crinitus | reverse complement strand
TTCTTCGACATATAACGGTGTATTAACTAAATATCTAGCAGCTGAAAATATTACTGATGGTCTTACAGTTTCGAACATAAAATGCGATTTATGCTGCAGCATACGCTTTAACATTATTTGGACCGTATATGTATCGTCAAAAGCACGCGGAAGAATACTCACCGATGTATCGACAGATATCGGGACGTTGACAACGTTTCCTCGTAATCCATATTGTTTATCGCGGCAAAGAGATCGTATATGCATGAATGGAATGCGTGGACATATCTTACGTTCTTTTAGCTGTGATAATCCTTTAAGTTGTTCAGGAATTTCTTCGAAAATATTTCCATTTGATACGCTCATTATTCCAATTTTTCAATTCATTATTCCATTTGATATTATTTCTCGATAACAGGTGAGACAAAACTTGAAAATTCCAGTCTTATTTGGACAAATATCATTGATAATAGTAATTCGTTTTTTTGTCAATAATTCAATTGTTGTCTTTGTTATTGATGACTCAAACCATAGTCCATTATCACATACATTTGTTGGTCCTCTTTTAATTACGGTATGGTAATGGTTCTCCAAATCTACTGAGATCATAGATAAACTCTTCATTTTATGAGCCAAAGTATCCTTTTCTCGTTCCTGTTTGCGCCACTCATCGTCCGTACGTTTGCTTTTATATGCCAATAAATCCTTTTCTCGTTCCTATTTGCGCCAACCGTCATCCTTTCTCTTTATTTCCAACTATAAACGTTTCCTTTCTCTTCTTTTCTCGTCATTTGAATTCATAGTAATTAAAAATATTAAGTCTATTGTAATAAAATAAAAATATTAATGATAAGCAAATAAATTTAATGTTTACTCTTTGAAAGCTGAATCACTACTGAGACAGTTCTTCAGAGAGCGCTCTCTCAGGTACTGTTGCAACAATACTTACAATATATGCGCAAAAAATTTTATTAATGACAGACTTACCTTACAAAATTGATGTTCAATTCACGAAATCTGAATCACGAATGAGAGAAATTTCAGTGTGCACTCCCTCAAGTAAAATCACAACAATACATATTGAAAGAAAAATATAAAATTTTAAATAATAATTTTTTTACGCAACAATGGAATTGCTTTGCTTAATAAAACAAAATTATTTGTTAATAAAAATAAAAATTTTATTACAATGTTGCAAATCATTGTTTGAAATTACTGTTTTTCATTTCATGGTTCGCAACAATAATAACGTGTGACAATAAATATGTTTCAAATTAAACACGTACTTTACATTAAATATTGGTGTGACGTTTAAGTGACGACTATTTTGGTCGCCAAAAAAACCGCTCGTATCGATTTTCCCCAATCTTCGCATACCGATCCACTAATCTATGGGACACAACATATGTGAAATCTAGACATGGATGGGTTAACTGTGACGACTATTTTGGTCGCCAAAAAAACCGCTCTAATCGATTTTCCCCAAACTTCGTATACCGATCAATTAATCTATAGGACACAACATATATGAAATCTAGACTTGGATAGGATACCTGTAACCACTATTTTGGTCGCCAAAAAAACACATTATTTTCAAAATGCAACATTATAAACACTGTTTAACAAACATAAATTAAAATGTTTATTAATAACAAATTTAATACATTGTTTAAACAAATGAAAATAATTTCATTGTGCACTCCATTAAGTATTAACGCAATAATACTATTTAAATTGAAAATAAAAATTTTATAAAACTTATTTTTTTTGCAACAATATAAATACATTGTTTAACTTAATTGAAATAAATTGCATACTTATTTTTGTTATTAAGCAGATATAAATTTTACTATATATTGCTTAAATGAAAAAATTTTATAATTTTATAATTTATTGTTCTAAATAGCACTTCAGTGAGTGTATTGTGAATTTCGATTCATTTGAGTTTTAGCTTTCGTCGAGTCAACATCACATAAATTATTGTTAGGCTAACACACAGAAGTATTATATAAGAGAATAAAATTACATATGTGATTGGTTTTAACATTGAAATAGTTTTACTGATTTTATTTTAAACAATATTTAATCCATTTTTATTTTATTTTAATCATTATTTAATAGATTTTAAAGCTATTTTTGATTATTTTACCCGAATTTAATCCTTTTTTTATTTAATTATTAGACAGTTTTGTGACATATTTTTTACCATTTTTGGTTCATTTATCTCACATTTTGTGACGTTTATCACTTAAAAAAGACACCTATCTTCAATAAAATAGACTCCTATCCCTTAATAAACATTGAGAAAAAATCCCTTAATAAATATAGAGATCGACCGGTCCACAGACAGACACACAGAAATGTCAAATCCAACAGCTGACTTTTACAAAGTGAGCTAAAAATAATTTCCATTAATTGACATTTAACCAATAAAAATTATATAACGAATAGCCTAAATTTTTATCTGACATTCTTGAATAGAAAATAATTTTATGGATTTGACCACGTCTGTCTGTCTGTCTGTCTGTCAGTCCGTCCGTCCTTGTGTACGCAGTCCTCATAATAATTAAGGGATATTCCACTTTCCTTATATTAATTAAGAAATATCAAATATTGAAATACAGACAACCGTAATATAAGTATTTAAAGTTTCACTATTGCCTTTTATATAACATATAATTTAATAATGCTTCAAATTAAATAATTATAATATTTGGGATTCACGCAATTTAAAAATATTTTATCATATTTTCAATAAAAGTTAATCTAAATTTTTAATAAATTTTTATTAAAGTAAAATGGATTTATTTTATTTCTAGCTATATAGTTTAAAAGTCGGATTTGGAAATGTCTGTCAAATTGTCAGTCTATAATATGCAATCTATATTTATTAATGTATTTATTGATAGATTTAACAGTTTTTTTTAAAAAGTGGTAAAAAAATTAAATTGAAATGCGATTACAATTAATCAAATATATCTGTTTTTGCATTTTTTAAACCAGATTAAACTTCCAATTTTTATAAACAGTGAATGTACAAATAAAATATATATAAATTAAATTAAAAAGAATATATGAATTAAATGTTAAATTTAAAAATGTAATTTAATTAACACAACAACTAAATAAAGATTAATATGTAGTGGTCGTTCCTGGCGTTAATTGAAATGTATTAATTTAGCCGATATAAATAGTTGCAAATATTATTTTATTCGACATATTTTATCAAAGTAAATTTTAATTGAGTTTTAAATTGTAAACAATACTTTTATAAAAATAAAAATATAATATTTAAAAAATAGGAACAAGTTCTTGATACATTATTGTGAGATGCTAAATCTCTCCCTCACGCAATGATGTGCCTAAAAGCTCATAATTATGTTTGCTTACTAAAAATAAACTAAATTTCATTTAAATTTTCGTATTAATTTGAATAAGTTTTGAAATTATTTTGTAAAGCAGTTTTACATCTAATGATTTCTAAATAATAAATGTTTCGATGAATTGCAAATAAGATTTATATCAAAATAATAATTTTGTTAGTTTGTTTTGATTCAAAACAATAAACAGCAACATTAAGCAACGAATTATGTATTATTTCAAGCAACACATAAAACAAAATCAGCAATGAATTAAAACAATAATGCTATTAAAACTTTGAAGGGGAAAGCTTGGTCTTTTTCTGCATCAAATATTATCACTACTAAAAGTAAAATCGCATTAAAATTGTCACGTTTTTACAATTATATCGCATAAACATTTTATAGCTGTTCGTCAAATCAATTTAAAAAAGCATATGATATAAGTGCTACTTCCTTAAAAATTTTTTATAAAAAGACTGTTACATTGATACATACACATACATTGTCATGCACATAAATACAATTACATTATCAAGAAATAACAAGGTTTAAATATAACTATGCATTTGAAATAATAGATACATTTATACACTTTATTTGCACTAATATAATACATTTAAAATCTAAAAATATCCAAAACCTTACAATTTTTTCGAATTATTTAACAGGTATTGGTTTTTGATTAGCTCTACAGAGCGTCCCATCCGTTAGTAACAAATATAGTTCAGTCGTTTGAAAAAACAGGTGTACAGTAGATTTCAATATTAATCCATAACTTGCGATAATGGTAAATACCTTTGATAGGGTGCATTGAATCAAATTGATGTGAAATTTATGCTCCATAAAATTTATAAGTTTTGCAAACTTATGATCAACAAAATCGATTTGAGAGAAATTTATATGAAACTTCGAAGCAAAGGCATTACGCGATATTGTTTCATACCAATTTGTAAATAGAAAATCCTTCAAAATTAAATATTTTCAAAAATTACTCGAAACAATGATAATACTGTGGTTAATATAATCCCAAAAATAATTTATGTTATAATTTACACCAAAATGCTAAAACTGAATTTTCTTGAATTTCTCTGTAGTTTTGGTGGAATAACAGGTTATGGTTCGGATTATCGTTTAATCAAATTATTTGATTTATTTCAAAATATATATTAATAAATATTTATTTATAACATCGATTAATATATAATCATAATATTCCAAAATAACAAATTTCTTCATAATTTTTAAATAATTTGCC
Source organism: Phthiracarus crinitus (assembly GCA_034698025.1). Taxonomy (NCBI): domain Eukaryota; kingdom Metazoa; phylum Arthropoda; class Arachnida; order Sarcoptiformes; family Phthiracaridae; genus Phthiracarus; species Phthiracarus crinitus. The sequence continues at coordinate 6,395 of JAQGAW010004369.1, read as the reverse complement.
AGATTATGTTGAGGAAACTTTTATTAACTATTAAACTCTAAGAAATTCTCTAAATATTATTGAATTAAGATCTTAGCGAATCGGATAATTAAAATAATTTGCGAATTTATAACCTTTAATAATAGCGCTAAAGACAGCATTAATAATAGCACTTATAAAACATATAGCATTTATAATTTATTAAAAATAAAATATGTTTTAGATTAATCATTATGAATCTATCTTTTATTAAGAAATTTAAAATTATCGCTTTACTATGGAATTAAAAAAATAACTTTTGAAATAAATAATAAAAACACTTCCGATTTAGGTGAGAATTTAATATTGAGACGACTTATCTACCATTGAACTGTCTTCTTCTATCAAAACCATTTCTTATTCGCCAAACTGTCTTATAAGCTTATAAGGCGTTAATAACAAGGTGTAGGATAACAATTGGTTGGCTGCCATGAGTATAGAATAAGAACTGTTGATTTATTTCTTTTGGTGAGTAGTCATTGAATATTTTCGCGCCAATAATGTCATTAATTTGAGTTAACTGTCAACCATAGACTACTTTAGTTTTAGTAAACGCGCCATCGATTAGCATATCTTTAATATCTTCATTTTTTTAGCGAATAAAACCGTTTATAATAGGCATTAAATCGTCATTTAACGCATTTTGCATTTCATTTCCAAGTTCTCGTCGAGAAATTAAGACCTGTTTTGATTCCGTTAAGTGGTTTAGAAGGCTATCGATATTGTTTTGCTCTAAGATTTCTATCAAATTTGGTTTCTTAACGCAAATACGATTCAACAGAAATGCTCTTAATACTAAACCAGTTATAATTCTAATTATAATAAAATAATAAGTGAATGCAATTGTGTCTGGAATTCTATCACTATAACAGTGCTGTGCGTGCACTAACAGGTCCCGAATAACCATAGTCCTCTTCATCTGTCGCTGTATAAAAAATAACCTTATAATAAATGTTTTCTAGTTAAGATAACTTGATTTTTCCAATTCATAACTTTTAATTTTACTTGCTAAATATAATAAAAAACTACTTAATTTTAAAAACTTCAGTGGTTCAATATAGGAAGTATTTAAGCATGAAAGAAAATAAACACAATTGAAAATAATATTTGCATTGAAAATAAAAGCAAATGTAAATACAAATAAAATCTGGAGCTTTAAAATTTAATTCAATTTTATGGTATATTATTTTTTGATATACTATAAAATCTTAAATGATTAAATACATTAAATATATATAAAAGTTATAAATATTACATAAATTCCTTATAAAATTCAAAATATTTTAATAATGCAATTTTTGAAAAAATGGTATATTTCTTGTTTATATAATTTATTGCCTTCACGATAAGTGTAAATGACGGAGATTTAGAAATCCAATTAAATAATTAATATATTTAGAAAATTTATTTATATTATAATCAAAAATATATTTTACATTTTATAATGCAATAAATAAACTTTTCTATTTTAAAAATTTATTATAAAAGCCGTACAAATTAAATAATATTTTAAAATAATTTGAATTATTTAATTTAATTTTTTATAAAAAATTTTCTTTTTATCTTTAGTTAATATGGTTTATAAAATATCTGATTTCGTATTAACTTATGTATGAATGTTATTAGTCTATAATTAATAAGGAATGTAATAAATAAACTAATTTTATTTAAAATTTTAAATGTGTAAAAAATGTGTAATATAAAAATTTGGGAAATAAATAAAATTATTGAAACCAAAATTCACTTATTAATACTGGTGATTCTCGATACTTTTTCTTTTAATTAAAATTTTATTTCAATTGTATTTTACTTTTAATTTTAGTTTTCATTCTAATTTTAATTGTATTTCGCTTTATCTTTTAAATGAAAAATCATATAAATTGTATTTAACTTTCGCTTTAATGAGAAAGTTAAATTAAAAATTTGATTTTGCTTTTGCTTTTTAATTTCGATTTCCATATAACCATTACGGTAATCCACCTAATATATTAATGTTAAAAGTTTTATTGTAGTAAAATAAATGTTTTATTTTAAATTTACAGTACAAAATATTAACTACTAAAATCATTATATTATTTCAGACAGCATTTTTTAATTTTTTTAAATTTTAAAGTTATTTATTAAATAAGACAACAGAGATTATTATACAAAAAAATTATTGGGACTTGTCGGGAGGTGATTAAAATTAAACATTAACTGTACTATATGTTGATATTAAAACGTCAGGAATATTTTGTAATTTTCAAATTTTAAAGTTTAGTAAAAAGTATAGTATTTCAGAACTCGAGAGTTTGGCAGTAGTAAACGCACGCAAGAAATTTAAATCATAACTTATCGGTATGCCATTGATATCGTAACGGATCACAGTGCAATAAAATCAATACTATCAAAGAAAAAATTTCCGGGTAGACTTGATCGATAGAGTGTCATAATAAGCGAGTTCAGCGAATAAAACATAATACACAGACCAAGGATTAAAGACAATGACGTTGTATTATTATCGCGTAATTCGTAGACGAAGCACCTATAAATGAAGTAGAATATCCATTTGATAGACTGACCGCAACAGTATCTGATGACCATCAAATAAAAACCGAGAAAACTACATAAATTCCGGTCATCACTCATTCTTGAAAACGTATGAATGAATAAGAGAAAGATTCAATTTCCCAAAAATGCGAAAACTAATTAAAGAATAAGTCGATTCATGTCCCGACTGCCAAACAAGGAAGTGACCTTACAGCAAACCAAAAGAGTTAATGCAACCTATGAAAGCTGAATATATAGCAGAAAAAAGAGTTCGCAAACGATTTTTTGCACCCCTTTCGGAAATCTAAGGCCGGAAATAAATATGTTATTTCCGCTGTCGACTAATTCTCAAAATATGTTATAGCTGAAGCGACTTTAGACGCAACAGCTGAAACTACTACTTCCTTCGTGTTATTAAGAGTTATTGGAATTCATGGAATATATAAAATATTTGTCAGCGACTGAGCTTATGCATTAATAAGTCGTTTCGTAAATAACTTGACTACGCGTTTAGGAATTGTACATGTAAAATGTTCAAGCTTCCACCCACAGTAAAATATAAGCGAACGTTTCAGTGCTAGCATAGGATGTATGCAATAGATGTACTGTAGTACAAATCATGATGATTGGTGCACACAACTAAGCAGCATAATTCTTGGTATAAATACGCAGAATCACACATCAATCTGAACCAGTCCATTATAACTAATGTTTGGTAGAATGTGTGTGCTATTAATATGATGGTGTGCTGTGTCATGTTATGGCTCACTGTTGAGTGTTAGACACTTTATAGTCAGACATGACTCGAGAGTTCAGTTAACAATATGCTAACGTTGGCGCTAATTATGAGCCGGATTGTTGTTGATGGAAGCCAATCGCAGCAATTTTCGTTTAATTTGAACTCAGATTCTCCCACACGTTGTTGCGTTTAGTAATGCGGATAACACTTAGACCAGTTCTGCCTATTCTCTTTTTTAAAAAGAGATTTGACTGCAGTTTATTTTAACTATAGTTATATTAGAGATCTCAGAAATGGACTGGCGTAAAGTACTTCAGCGGTAGCGTTGTTTAAATCATTACTTGGATATTCGCTTCACTTTATTATATAGTATTTGTACTATTTCTGGGTTAAATTAGAAAGTTTTGGGTTAAATTAATTTAATGTTTTGAAAGTTATGTCTCAAGTGTTTGGAATCATAATTATTATTGTCTTTGTAATTTTTCCAGTCTTTAATAATGTCTATAATCATGTATTTTGTATTTATTGTGTTCTGTTATAAATAAAAATATATAAATAATCTCTTTGAATATATACATTTTATTGTGATATTGACATTGGATTTAGTTATACTCGATGATGTTATACTCGAAGAAAATTTTCTTTATAAGACAAAGCAAGTAATTTTCGTATCATTAGATGAAAGCGTATGAGAATCTAATTGTGTGTTGTATTACACTTGAACGGAATGGCATTAACATAATTCTATTTTTAAATCATAATTTTTATTAATATATTTATTGCTTTTTTAGGGCCGATTTTTCGATGGTGCTCTTTCTCTACCTTAAAGGTTGTGTTCTTTTATGTTAATAGTTGTAATTTAGTGAACCATTTCTTTCTTTGACTTTTCATTTTGTTTGAAAAATTCGTTTGCTATTTGCAAATGAGGGACGGTTTTGCAAATGTCAGGGGAATAAGGTATTTCATACAAATTCAGCAGATCATATAACGCGTACTTAGCACTTCTATTATTTTTATTCAACGTATTTAATAGTTTATCTGGTGTTAGACTAGTATCAATAAAATTTTTCGTTGCTTTTGTCGTATTGAAGATGTGGACGTATTAAATTTAGAACTGAACAATTTATCGCTTTTATGAAGCCAATTAGGACGCTGCGGTTTAAATTCAACTATTTTCTTAAGATTAAGTGGATCTTTATAAATAAATTTCTCTGTATTTATTTTTCCATTATCATATAAAGGAATAATGATAGGAGAGAGTTTATTTTCTGGATGATCATTAACGCAAGCCTTTTCATTTGCGGAAGTTAACTTATTCTTTTTCTTATTTTCATTTTTTTCAGAGAATATCCATTCTTTTGCTTATAATGTATTCTATTTTTATTTTAAATATTTCTCACTTCTCTCTATCAGATTTTTATATTTAATGACACTAAATTCTGGTACCAGTCTATTATTAAGCACTAATAATTCCGTTAATGTCGAGAAATTTGAATTGTCCAAATTTTAACAGTCATAAAGAATAGTTTGTAATACGTCAGCTTCTTCTATCGGTGTTATGTTATTAGTAATTTTGAAATAAGAGACAATCTTTTGGACAGTTTCATCTCTATTCTAGTTCGTATAGATAATGGATGAGTACATGCTGTTACTGAACTCTTTCATGCAGTTTATGGAAGTCTACCGGTATTCAAACTATTGTTCGAGTAGTTATCGGAACTGTTCGACAACATTATAGAACCGTTAAATAAAATAAAAAGGGTGTGTATCTAGCATTTATCTTTGATTTAAATTTAACTGTGTTTAACAGAAAGACAAATATGTAATATTTATAGACGATATAAACTAGTGTTGCTTTTACTTTTGAAAGTAAAAGTAAAGTAAAATGAAAGCTATTGTAAAAAGTAAATGTAAAATTAAAAAGTGATAAAAATCATTTATCTTTTCTGAGTGATATTTTAGAACATTTGTTAATATTTGTAATAGGTTATGTATTACATAATTTTTAAGCGTAAACTGATAATTACTAAATGTTTCTTTTCCGTCCTTTTTAACAAATATAAATAAAGAAATAGAATTAGATGAGATTCCTATACCTTCGATTTTGTGATATCTGCTCGGTTTTAATAAACCTATCAGGTGGGTTATCGAAAGTCATTATTTCATCAAATAATGAAGAGCTTGTGACCGGTGTACCCATAATTGAATAACTTGTTCCAGGAGAAAACATAAACGCTGCATTTTCGTTGACAATCTGATCTGCATATATTGACGAAGTTGATTGATCGTAGTATTTGGTTGAGTTTTCTTTTTTGGAATCTTCTTTTCTTTAATCATTTCTCTTGGATCCATTTCCTCTATATCGTCATCTTCGAAGTATTGGTCCATATCTCGTGCACTACGTTTAGACATTTTGATTTCTAAAAAAAATAAATTCAAGTTAAAGTTTTAGAAAGAGAAATTATACTAACAACGATTAATTTAATAAGATTAATAAAAATATGAACTTACATTATTCACTGAAAAAAGATTTCACTTATTAAATGATATTTATTTTATATTTAATATAAAATATTATATATAATAATACTTTTTAATAATTTTCAATTAAAACTTAATTAACTTTTAAGCTTCAAATTCGAAAATTCGAATGAATAAATCTGTTAATAGGGAAGCTTTATATATGGATTGAATCAGGAAAATTTAATTTTAATTCGTTGGGTGTAACTTGGTTTAGGTGTAACGTTGACAACTATTTTTAATTATAAGGAAAAGTAACTAAAAATAAAATTTTGCTCAATTATTTTTAATTGAGGAAATATTTTATTAATAATTTTAATATAGTTACACCCAAAGTTTGTTCAAAAGTTCACTTATAATAGTTCTATACTAACTCCTAATTTGTACAAAATAAATTTACTGAATAATACAACTTTTTCATAGAAGCAAATCAGTCAATCGTTTGCTTTTAAAGTAATAACTTAAAAGCAAATAATTAAAAATTAATGTTTAAACTTCGTAACGCTTATGGAATATTGAGGACTATTATAACACAAGTTATGGAACATCGAGAACTGGAGGAATTTGATCAAGAATTGGAAAACGCTTA
>JAQGAW010004368.1:0-10994 GCA_034698025.1 Phthiracarus crinitus | reverse complement strand
CAATAAGACATTACTTTAAAACAAAATTCAAATTAACTTATTATTGAATTAATCATATGATTAATATTTTTTTAAAATTGAATATTTAAGGCAAAACTAAACTTTATTAAAATTACTTTAAGCAAATAGTTTTAAAACAATAATAAGAGTTTATTTGCTTAAGATTTACCATACAATATGTATCTTTTTTTTAAAAAATTAGGTCAACGAACTTAGTCTTAAGCTTAAACTATTTATTTTGTTTATTTATTGCAGTTTTTATTGAAACTATTTACACGAACTGCTGTTTTTACGTATGAATGTAATTTGATATTTATTATTGTTTCGTACTTTGGATTAACAGATTTTATATGCCTTTATGTATATTCGTTTATTTTATATTTTGTTTTGAGCTCAACAGTTTAGATTAACATAAAAATTTTAATAATTTTGATAAAAATAAGTTTCAAAGAATTTTAATTAATTAGTTTGAATTAATGAAATGTTTAATGGCTCCTTTAAAATTAATATTACTGTTTTTAATTATTAATCCGAATAATGTACAGTTTGATTATGATTATTATAATGTGTTAACAACAAAGAATGTTTTGTAAGTTAAAATTTTTTTTAAAAAATATTAAAACTTATTTATATTTTTAAAAGCAAAAATCATGAAAAAACATTTATTGAAGAAAATATTACAAGTGATTATAACTCATACGTGATTGTTAATACATCAGTAACCATGAGTCCACTCAATCAAACAACTAAAGAAAATTTTAAAGAAGTAATTGAAGCGCAAGTGTCACTTAAATTATTTATTATTTCAATTGTTGTGCTGGTTTTGGTAATAATAATAGAGATTGTTTTAGTTCTTTTACGTAAAAAATGTTGCAATAATAGAGCTTTAAATGTAACCGGCATTAATTTGGCGGACTTGAGTGGCATGAGTGAGATCACTCTTTAAGTACACATTATTTTTTATTTAAATATTTTGCAGAAAAGTTTTCTACACAACAAATAATATTCATTAAAATGCATTTTTATTGTTTAAATAATATTATATATACTAATCGTTTTGACTATTCATTATTAGTATAAACTTTGATTTAAATAACAGTTGGGTTAAATATTAAAATTTATTTTTGTGTAATTTACATAAATTATGATAAATTTTATTAAAAATTATAATTTTAATTACTTGGAAAAAATATTCTTTATATGATAATTTAAATGTTTTGCTTATTTAATAAATTTGAAGTGTACTTATTTAAGAAATGTTTTGTTTGCTTTACACATTAAAAAATTTCTTCCTAACCTTAAAATTAAAAAAGTGGTTATTAAACAAAACTTGATTATTTGATTTTTGAAAAGCAAAAGTAAAATTTCTTTAAAATCTAGTATACATTATTCATAAATTAAAGTGCTAACAGTTTTTTAAAAATTGATTTTCTTAATACTAATGTTTAATTGCTTGAAATTTTTGTGAAAATTTTGAGTAAAAATAAAAGCTTCATCTGTTTAAATTGTAAAAAAATCATAAATAATATTTAATAATTTTTAAATGAAATTTATACTCATAGTGACTCTTTCTTTTAAATTCAGAAAATCTTATTGAAAATCTGAAAGGATATAAACTTCAAAAATATTATTGTTTTACATATTGTAATTCAAGGTAAATCTTGATTTTTTGTTTTATTTTTAATTAAATATTATAAAATATACAATTTTTATTTTAAATACTTTCTGAAACATTCGTTTATAAAATATTTTAGATTAAGTCTAGAATAATATATGTAATTCATATTAAATATGCCAAAAGCAAACAATAAATTTTACGTTTTTTTGCAATTATTTTCTTATTTTAATATTAACAAATAATTCTTTTATTAACAATTGTTACAAAATGAAAGATTAAAACAAAGAAATTAAAAATAACTTTAAAAAAATTTTTAAACAATTTATATTTACATTATTAAAGGTATTATTATAAAGCATTTATTTAACATTTATTCAACAATTAAGTTTGATAAAAATATATAAAATTAGTTAATAAACAATATTATTCTTTAAAAGCATTCATTATTTTATTCACATTTCAAATTTTAAATTTGATAGCAAACTTAATATAAATTTAAAGTTAATTTTTTGTGTATTTTTTTATAACAATATTTTTGATTCGATTCATTTACATAGTATTTTTACTTCTTTATTTACAAACTAATTATTATATTTTAATATTAATTTCTTAAATCATAATTAATTTAAACATATTTTTTATATATACATAAACTCAATTTTTTTATTTTATTTTTATTTAAAATTTATTTTTAAAATATTCATTTTATATTAAATTAATTTAATTATTATAATTTTGATTAAATTTTAATGCTAATATCTATGATTTTCAGATTTTGTTGGATTCTTTCGTTACTTATAAAGAAACCTGAACTTCTATATTAATAATATAGCATAAGTATATAAACAATTTTTCATTTATTTAATTTTATAATTAAATAAGAATTATATAACATTATTTGACTCAAATTTTACAGATATTTTTGGAACGTGAATTTGGCTATAATTTTTACTGAAATATTGAAGATTAAAATGAAATTAATAATTTTCCTGACATTAATAAATATTGTGCTAACACTCAAGATATTAGCATTAATTTATTCTTTAATCTGGTATATTAAAAATGTTTTTATTTTACAAGTATAAAATTTATAGTAAAGAACTATTAATCTTTGTAGTATTACAAACTAACATTGATTACAATTTATTTCAAAAATCTATTTATCCGAATTATAAAAATTTATCATTTTTTCGAGTCCAAGTTTAATATTGTGAACCAAATTAATATTAAATCCAAAGTTATAATTAGATATTACCTCGACACCTTCTTTTTTATAAATTTTAAATAAAAAAATTTTGTCGTTTAATATACCCATACCATCAAAAGGTGATATTTTTATTATATGATTGTATTTAGTTCCAGTGTTTGCGTTATACGATAATACTTCATCATATTGTATGCCATTGACTTCAGAATCCATCGCAGTATTAGAAGTTGATGGTTGATTTTTAATATTAGTTAATTTTTTACTTTTTATGACTCTATCATCTTCAATGGATTCAGAGTCAAGAAACATTTCACTAAAAGATTTTTTAGGCATTTTAAAAGATTGAAAACAAATTTCAGAATAAATGTTTTCTGAGTTGTCGTATCATTTTTATAGAGATTTAAAATACGTAAAACTTTAATAGAAAATTCTAGAAATTTAAATTCATAATTTTTCTAGAAAGTAATAAGTTCTAAATAAATATACTTATATTAGAAATTTTCTAGAATTCTCAATTTTATAGAAGAAATAGACGTTCTAAACAAATATTACGTAATTATGTATTAAAATATTAGACATGTCTAGAACTTTTGAGATTTTTTTTAATACAATTATTCTATTAAAATCAAGGTTACATAATAAGATTCAAAAGTATATAAAAGCAGTTATTCAATAAAAAACTTTTATCAGTTTCTTTGACAGTTGCAGTTTGTTTCTTAATAATAAAATGGCACAATCAGCAGTCGATTTGTTTTTTGAAAATTTAAAAAACAATCAAAAATTTATGGAACTATTCACTGAAGAAGTGCAAAAGAATTATGGTTTCTATAACATGGATAATTCAAAAACATCTATTGAAGTTATCGATATTGACGATAGTAATGATATTTCCGATTCATTTGAGAAACTAAGTGATTCCAATGTTAACGGGAAAAATATTAAATCAGATATTCAACCAGAAAATAAAATTCATGGTACAGAAAGCAATGAAATTGAACAATTGGATAGCATTATAAACATAGGAAGTTTAGACTTTAAACTATCAGAAGGCGATTATGAATTTCAAAATATATATAATGAACTTAATGATATTACTGTAAGTATATTTTCTTATTAAAATTTTTTATATATAGTTTTTACAATTTTTAGATTAATGCTGATAAGAAGGAGGAAAATCCTTGTTGTGAAAAAGCTGAGCATTTATCATTCTCGGACTTACAGCCGCTACGTGAAAAATACAGATCGGCTTTGTTTCAATTTTCTTTAATATCTAGCAACGTTTTAATCTGCTCGCTATGCAATAATGATTTAATTCAAGAAAATAAATTTGGAATTTATTGTCCAACATGTGGATTCTTTATGGCAACAAAGAAATAAATCGATAAAATTAAAATTGAAATAAATGATCTAATTTTAAAACATGCAGATTCTTGCAAAGAAATTTTTGTATACTTTGGGATATGGGACGATAACGCTTTCTTTATTCAATGTCAAGCCCCAGAGTGCAAATTTATTGACTATGTTGATGTTTAAGATTTTATTTAATTTTATTAATAATTTTTCTTAATATTTCTAATATATTTTTGAAAATATTTCTATTATTACTTAATATATTTCTTTGGATGAGTATATCCTAGTCAATATTATATTTTTAAAGGGTTTATGTTAAATAATTTTAAATATAATCATTATATTATATTACAGATTAGATTAATGGTGGATTGTGGTATAACGACTAATAATTATTGATTTATACTGTATATAAATAATAAATTTGAAATTTAATAAATAATTTACTTTAAAGTAATTTTTCAAATATTTCTTATACAGTAAGTTAATAATATTAAGCTTTTTTGAACTAGAGAAGGTATAGGTAATACTACTTATAGACTGCATATCATATGCTAATGCCATGTAAAATGTTATAACCTCTGATCATTATCGCATCAATGTAACGAACGTTTACCTTAGAACAGAGGTTCCCAAACTTAGGGTCGCGACCCAAAATAGGGTCGTTGAAAGAAAAAAATGGGTCACAAGCATTTTTAAAATTAACATTAGTATTGGGTCGCGTCATAAAGTTATATATTATTCTAATATAAAAATAAAATTATTTTAAATCCACATTTTTACATTTTGTATCATTTAAACATAGGGACAGTACAGAACTCTTATTTTGAATGTTTTAGCACAAATATTGTGTAATAATGTGCAACTTATTTCTTTATTTAAAAACAACAAATAAATAAGGGTCGCAGAAGAATTTTGTTGCATATTTTGGGTCGCGAAAGGAAAAAGTTTGAAAACCACTGTATTACGAGATATACCAATAGAGTAATCGGCGAAAGGGAAAATAAAATGTACAAAAACAAAAACATTGACCAATAATTATCGTTATAATCTTTGATTTCGAAATATATTGAATTAAACACTTGCATCATATCTTTCGTTTTGCGGTTAAGTACGCGATTATTAGAATACAGTAAACACGAAATACTATTGTTTATATTTGTAAGCTTTAAATTCAAGTACAAACAAATGATGAAAAAGTAGCATATTTGCCATCCGGCGATGTTTATCAGATAATAAATGCTTAACGATTGAAATAAACTCCACGGCACTGAATAAAGTAATGTTTCATTTAACGATCCATGTATTGATAAAATTAAAAGAGTATACAAAAAACTCCAAATCGGAACAATTACTTTAAAATTAATGCTAAACAATTTAAACCACAACTTTGTCTTCGCAAGTAAAGTGGACACTAAATGTTTATTAGTTAAGCCAATACATTCAGGAGATATAATACCCGCCATCATTTCAAATTATTTCATATATGAAGGTTTTAAGTTCTTATAGTAATTAATAAATTGCATTAATTGACAAAAAAGTGAAAACAAATATGACTGAACCATCAGCGGATAAAAGTGATGCTTAATATTTAAACAAGATCGAAACGGTCACAATATCTGACTTTGCAATTTGGTGTTTAATTATTTTTCTATCATAGGCCGGCATTTGCCACAAAAAAACCTATAATGTACTGTAATCGGACCGGCATATGCCACAAATTAATCTATATTGTACTGTAATCGGACCGGCATATGCCACAGAAAAATCTATAATGTACTGTTATCGGACCGGCATATGCCACAGAAAAATCTATAGTGTACTGTAATCGGACCGGCATATGCCACAGAAAAATCTATATTGTACTGTAATCGGACCGGCATATTCCACAGAAAAATCTATAGTGTACTGTAATCGGACCGGCATATGCCACAGAAAAATCTATAGTGTACTGTAATCGTACCGGCATATTCCACAGAAAAATCTATAGTGTACTGTAATCGGACCGGCATATGCCACAGAAAAATCTATAGTCAAACACCGGCAAATGCGACTCAGACAAGCGGATTATGACACTCCGAAAAACGGAATATGCCAAAAAGTTTTTAATTTTATACAATGTTTTAATTAATAAGCAGAATTTGATTTTCAACAATGAATTTTTTTCGTTTAAAGAATAATTTTTTGAAGATAGAAGCCTTTTTTGAGAATTTCTTTTAAAGGTAGGAGTCTTTTTTGTAAAAAAATCCCTTAATTAATATAAAGAAAAAATCCCTTAATAAACATAAAGAAACGAAAATCACTTAATAAACATAAAGAAAGAAAAATTCTCTTAATAAATATAGAGTGTCTACAGACAGACAGACAGACAGGGGCAAATCCATATATCTGAATTGTGCAAAGTCAGATAAAAAATAGAAAACATTACCCATTAGTAGCATAAAATCTTTGTTTTCATTCTGATTTGAAAATAGAATAATGAATCGCAAACACATTATTGTATTGACAATGAATACTAAATATGAATTATGAATTTGATTTCTAGATTCGTTTTTAAATTTAAATAATGAAAATCCAATTTCGTTAAAATGTTTACCCGAAGATTTTATAATCAAATTGGATGGTAAAGGTTTAGATGCGTCGAAATAAAATCTTTGATTAAATTCTTTCATTTCGTATTGGTATTACTTGTAAATTTGATAATTCTATAGAATTGAGAAAAAAATTTAAAATATCTGTTACACTTTGAAAAAATACTTAAAATATTGAATAATTTCCCATTAATTCTTTAAAATCTTATATTTAAACTTATGATTAATTGAATTAATTTTCAAATTACTGCGTAATACATACTATTAAACTCGATTTTTTGGTTAAATTAATTTATGATTTTAAATTGATGTAGAAATACTTCTGCTGTAAATATAATTTTTCTTGTCAAAGTATATTTATATTGTTGTTATTGAGTGAATTGTTGCCATATTTTGAATAATGCTTTTCCCGGGCAGTAAAAATAGAACACGAGACAAACCGACAAAGCAAAGATTTTAACCGAACAGACCCGAGTTAAGGTCTGACAACCTTACCGGCCCGAAACAAATCGACGGTTAACCGAAAACCCGATAAACAGATATAAAAATATTTAGTGAAAAGAAATCCTATAATATAATCCGTAATTTTATTATAAATATTAATGATGCAAATACAATTTTTATAATTCTGTTATTTATAACAACTTTAACGTTTTATTTAAGAATAAAAATTTTTGAAAATATGTACATTTTTATTTTTTGATAAAAAATTTTAGTTAAAAAAATTAATTTTTTGTAAATAAAATTTTTCCCGTTTCTGGAATGTTAATCAAAATATCTATAAAAATAGAGCGTTAGCATTTAATAAATTTTCAAAATCGATTCAAAAATATTAAAATAGAGTATCATTTATTTAAGTTTTAACATTTTTGTTTATAAAAGTTTTAAAGATTTGCTTAATTTAAAAAAATTTTAGTTTAAAAAATATTTTGTAATTGAAAATTGAAAATCGTTTTTCCCGATCCTGGTTTTATTACATTTTGTTTCCGTTTCGCTCCACGTTTTAAGCAATCTTTAGTGCCGTAAAATACTAACCTTTTTTTATAGTTTATTGTCTTTTAATAACTAATTATTTTATTCTAAATAACTTGGGAATAACTTGGTATAATTATTTAAAATTATTTTTCGTTAAACAGTTCATTTAAAATAATTTTGGGAATCGGGAATAACATGAATACCATGGTATGATTATAATTTAGTTGTCGATAACCGATTATACACTAATATGTTTTTAAACCTAAAAATTATAATAAAGAATATATTTATGAGAAATGTTTTAAACTTTATAGTTATGTCTTTTATTAACTAATTATTTTGTAACATATTAATGTAAAATCGGAAATACCTTGGTATGAATATAATTTACTTGTCGATAACCAATTCGTTAATAATATATACAATGATATGTTTTGAAATCTAAAAATTATTATAAAGAAAATATTTATTGGAAATGTTTTAAACTTTCTAGTCTTTTAATAACTAATTATTTTATTCTAAATAAATCGAATAACGGTATAATTATTTAAAATTATTTTTCGTTAAACAGTTCATTTAATATAATTTCGGGAATCGAGAATAACATGAATACCTTGGTATGATTATAATTTATTTGTCGATAACCAATTCGTTAATAATATATACACTATAATGTTTTGAAATCTAAAAATTATTATAAAGAAAATATTTATGGGAAATGTTTTGAACTTTACTAGTCGTTTAATAACTAATTATTTTATTCGAAATAACTTGGGAATAACTTGGTATAAATATTTAAAATTATTTTTCGTTAAACAGTTCATTTAAAATAATTTTGGGAATCGGTTAAATTAAATAATTAAATAAGTTTCATTTTTTTCATAGTTATTATCGCTAATCGAAAGAATTGGACAAAAACAAATTGGATTTAGCTTTTGGAATATTTTTATTGTTAACTATTTAAATTTTTACGAAGTATTTTAAATGTCAAAAACTACTTTGAAATATGATTAAAATTTAAAAAATTAATTTTCTTTCAATTTCAGCTCATTGCTCTACTTATTATCATTTTTCTTAAAATGATTGAATTATTTAGACATTAAATTGGATTTTAAAATATTTAAAAATTATTTAACAATTAAAAAATAGTACTAATCATTGTTTTATAACCGTAAAAATAAAAAAGATTCTATTTTTACAAATAAAATTACAATTAAAATTTTCTGTCGTCAATTTTATTTATGTTTAAATTGAATCTGATTTTTTAAAAAATATAAATATAATATTAAGATAATAGTTTTGTAGTGTAAATGCCACTAAATATATTGTCATTTAGAAGAAATATAGTACTAATATTCAGTTTAACGTATGCAGGACTTTATTAATAAAATTCAATTTTTTAAAATATAATGTTACCTAACCTTTATTTTTACGTCTATCCATAGTATAAAATAAGTTATAGAATTCTATATTCAATGTCTACATTTAAATTTATACATAATTTATTATACCTTAATTAATCATGAATTCATTTTATTTTTAGAGGTCACTAATAAAACCATTACGAACTAATTACAAAATATCGATTAAATCATTATTAAGATTAACATAAATCATGCGATCAGACCTAAGCTTAGAATATGTTAAAAAAATTCCGATCAATTAATCGTTTATAAAGAAGTTTTAAATTCAACTATAAATAATTATTAGCAAACGCAATTAAAACTAACTTTTAAAGTAAAAAATAGTTTAATAGTTTTCTTTTTTATTCTGTTATTTAAGTAGAGACGAACATTAATAAGAAAAATGCTTGATCTTAATTGCAAACAATTTTTTAATGCAAATAAACCGATACATATCACTGACCGCATAGAATCAGCTGGAAAACATTTTTATCAAAATGGTTTAAGTTTGTTTCATTTCCAATCGGAATCGAGGGATCGTTACCATAATCCATACTTCATACTCGTATTCACAATAATAATGTGTTTCCGATATTTCTTATTATTCATCTTTAAAACCGATAACCGCGAACTTATGATCAGTTTAGGCAACTTTTTCTATTTTATTAATATAAAACGTTACCATTTTGTGGCTTTACTGATACAGGCATACATATTTACGATAGTATGTCAATTGGTAAATATCTCTAATTATTATAATGATATTAAGCCATCATATTTAAAACCATTTGAAATGATGGCTGGACTTATTTCACCGAAAAGTATTGGTATGTCCAATGAAGATGATGTCAATTCATTGCTTTCGAAAACTAAACTTTGGTTTCGATTTTACAATTTAAACTTCAAAATAATAGCACCGATATGTTCGTTCGTACCAAACTTTTATTTATTATCGATTAATGGTTTAGTTTGGCAATCGATTATG
The DNA here is from genome assembly GCA_034698025.1 of Phthiracarus crinitus. NCBI lineage: Eukaryota > Metazoa > Arthropoda > Arachnida > Sarcoptiformes > Phthiracaridae > Phthiracarus > Phthiracarus crinitus. Next base: position 865 of record JAQGAW010004368.1, on the reverse strand, counting down.
TTCGCTATACCATGGAGTTTATTGCAAACACTAAGCGTGTATTATATGGTTAACATTATTGGGTGGCAGTTATGCTACTTTATTATCATATGTTATTACTTCAAACTAAAACTTAGAAATCTTAACGCTATCATTAGATCTATTTCTAGCAGTAATAAAAACGTATTAATTAACGCCAAAACTAAGTTTTTGATGGAATCTATGAATTCATTGTGTTTAGAAATAAAGCAGTTTAACGACAATTATTGGTCACAATTTTTGTTTTGGTTCATTATATTCTTATTTTCGCCGATAACTCTATTGGTTTATATCGTAATCTTCGAAAATATGACAAAACCGATGAAATACATGTTTTCCTATTTTATTGTTCTTTTTATATTGATTTTGCACACATTTCTAAGCTATCCGTCATCGGTTGCAAAGGAGGCGCAAAAATCATTTAAAAAATTAGGTTCATATTATGTTAGAAACATATTTAAAATCAATTCAAATAAAAAGATTAAGGTATGTTTATTTATTCTTAATATATAAGTTCAAGTCATTTTTATATACAGAATCAATTTAAAACTTGCTTAATCAGAAATATTAAAAAATATCGATTTTACTTTAGATAAATAGATCTGTGTTATATATTTTATAAAGAATAGGCAAACTTAATTAACGCAAAAATGTTACTTAAAATTTCTGTTATTAAATAAAATTAAAAAGTCATTTATTATCTAACAGTTTTATTAACATTTTAAAATGAAATTTACTTTAAATTTAAAACTTTCTTGAAGTTGTTTTTTAGCAGTTAATTTCTTTAATATTAATTAAAGAATAGTTGAAGACATGTTTCGCAATGGGTTACTCCATTGCCTTTTCA
>JAQGAW010004367.1:0-10995 GCA_034698025.1 Phthiracarus crinitus | reverse complement strand
CTCGGGCCGGGCCTATTTTCAAACTGTCGGGCTTCTGTCGGGCTCGGGCCTGAAAATTTTAACAACTTAAAAGTCTAGTGTGTAAGTTATTTTTTGAGTATATGTCTTTTAGAATAACCAAAATCATTAATATTTAGGGTTTTGATTTTTATATAGCTTATAGAGCATAAGAGTACAGTTAAAAATTAAATATATGATCATTTAATAGTTATTGAAATAAATAAATATGGAATATATAAATGAAAACATAGAAAATTATACTTTTATTTTTTAGTTTAAGTTTTTTTCTAGTAACTTATGTTTTAGTCATACTAATTAAAGAAATTAACAAAGTTATACATAACTCAACAATTTTTAATATTTGTCTTGAAGATTATTTTAAAATTGGAAAAAGTAAACATTACCTAATATATAGTAAACTTTGTTTTCATAATATATATTTTTATATTAATAGGAAGGCTTTTTATAAAATTATTTTAGGTTTTGATTAACTATAATTCTATTTTAATTTAAGTTTTAATCTAAAATTTATAATGAGTTTTCGTAAATATTTTTCATGTTTTATCTAACCATTAAAAACAATTTGGCACTATTTTTTTAAACAATTGTCAATTTACTATTAATGGTGAAGATATATCCTTGGCTACAGTAAAGTATTACCTTGGCTACAGTATTACCTGTGAATTCTCATTTGATATTAATATTAGCTATAGTCAATAATTACACATATAAACATGATTGAATAGGATAAACATAGCACAGCATTAAAAGCTCAAATATTAATCAAATTTGATATTATTGTATTTTATTTTTTTGCACTTTTATTTAAATTTAAGGTTAGTGTTTTAAAAATTTTATGAGTTATTGTTTTGGAATATAAGCATGTATGAAGGCGAAAACATTAAGATTTTCACGATAACAGTAACAATTATAAAAGTGGATAAACGAGCATAGTTACACAAGGGGTGCTAGCCCAGGGTTGACCCCCCATAGACATTTGGAAAATTCGACCACTCCACACCCAAAATTGGGAAAATTCAATCAAAATTGTTTAAAATTTTTAAAATTGTTTGGTTAAATGCAAAAAAATTATGCATAAAAACCTACGAGTTTTGTAACTACATGGTACTTTTCATAAAGTGTGTGAATAGTCTTCACGGATAAATTTCTCTATAAATTAAATTAAAAATAAGAAATATGAGCAGTTCATTAATTTTTGAATGAATATTAAAATATGCATTCTCGACACAATCTTCATCGCATTTTTCGTTTTAAAATGCATGCAATTTATTCCTACTTGAAATTCTTACACAACCAGAGCTAAATAATGTGATAAGCATTTATTTAGATAATAAATTAATATCAAATAAACTCCATGCTATAAAGAAGTTTAGTCTTATTTATTTCTATTAATAATCCAATAAAGTATATGCAATAAACTTTGGGTAACAATATTTGTTATTATTTACTTATAAATAATGCTAACAATATTTAAAAATAAACTAAGTTTAAAATTTAATAATAATACTAATAATAAGAGTAATTAGTTTGATATATGAGTCCCGTTATCAGTCCAAATCATCCGTTTAAATTAAATAGGAGGCCTTATGTCCACGATGCTTGTTGGTCAAATGAGCTCCAACACTCTGTTTTTCAATAGCCTTGTTTGTATTGAAAAGGCTATTGGAAAACAGAGAGTTGGAGCTCATTTGACATTTAAAGCGGCCAAAGTCTTGCTTAATAAATTTAATATAAGGCTTTGTCTCCACGATGCTCGTTGGTCAAGTGAGCCCAAACACTGTTTCCCAGTAGCATTTTTACGGAAAACGTGTCAGGTATAGCGGCCATAATCTTTCTTAATAGATTTCGGGTGTCATTCTGTTTAGGCGGCTCATTAAAGTAGGCGGAAACTTTGGATTTTTTTGGCATAATTGTTGAATCTATAGTAAACATTTTAAACACATTTGATAAATCAATACATAAAATAATATATTTTAATTAATTTGTGAGTTTTGTTATTGAATTTGTTTAAATTTTAACTAAAATTTATAATAAAAAGTATATAATATATATAATTTAATTTAAAATGTGTTCGAATAGTTTATAAATAATAAATAAATAAACATTTTATGACTTACCTAATAATAAAATGATATAAAACTAATTAGTTCTAAATTTTATGATAAAGTTTAATGTATTTTACTCGACAGTAAAACATTTTAATTCGCGCAACGTTTCGACTAGACATAGACTCATCATCAGTCAGCATCAGGCGACTTATTCTGATATAATTTAAAATAATTAAAAATTAAGAAAATTAATAGGTGTTTAATGTTTAAACTTATACTATAAATTAATTTTATTATGCGTATCAATACAATGATGTAATAATATATGAGCTTTTATGAAATAATATATTTAAATACTGACGCTTTAAAATAATATTAATCGTTCAAAGTTTATAAATTTCATATGTATATTTAATTATTATATGTATTAGCTTTACTCTTATACCTAACTATAGCGTCAGTATTTAAATATATTATTTCATTCAGACATTTGAAACTTTTGTTTTGTTCAAATTAATCCTGTATATGCCATTGTATGCGAAATCAGTAAAAAATTGCTAATAATGGTGTGCTCCGAAAACTCCAATTAATAATAACAAAATTACTGTCTTAAAAAGTTTTAAATATAATAAGGTTTTATCTAATTTATGATACATTTAGTCAATTACAGAAAAGCAATCTTCATTTTATTGAGCATATCTTTCGTGAAATAGCTTAAGCTATTATTTGTCAAATTTAAAGCAATTTTGAAAGTTTTAAACTAAATTTTTTGTCATACTTTGAGCATTTTAGAATAGTTTTGAAAATTAAAGTTCATTATCTTTAAAATATCTTGAAAATTTAAGATTAGTTTTTTGAGAATTTTAAACCATTATTGACATTTTAAGCTCAATATAGACTACTTTTAAAAATTAAATCTCAGCTTCCTGAAAATATCTTGAAAATATTAAGCTTATTTTTGCTTATATTTAGACTATTTTTGAAACTTTAAGCTCAGTTTTTTGAAAGTTTTTACCCAATTTTTGGTTATTTATAGACTAATTTTTCTAAATTTTAAGCTTATTTTTAGTTATTTTAAGACTATTTTTGAAAATTTTAAGCCACGTTTTGGTTATTTTAAGACTAATTTTGAAATTTTCAAGCTAATTTTTGGTCATTTATAGGCTAATTTTTAAAATATTAAGCAAATTTTTAGTAGTTTTTAAACAAATTATAGGCTATTGGGAAAATAGAGTGTTGGAGCTCATTTGACAAGTAAAGCGATCAAAGCCTTACTTAATAAATTCCATGTGCTCCTTTTCTTTAGGCGGCTCCTTTGGAGTCAAAAGTGATAAAAAAATTTTTATTTAAAATTTAATAACTTTTTACTATTAAAATTAAATATAATCATATATTTGAAAGTATTTATAAAATATGTTCAACTCGTTATCGCAATCCAATCAATCAAAATTGCTTGTGTTGTGTCGACCTCTATGCTTCTTAAATTTTCACATATTCTGTATATGAAGTGTACAGTATGTTAAATGCCGTTATGTTGTTCAGATGTTCCCCTCTTAAGGTCATAAAATTTAATTGCGCATAACTTAGTTTCCCAAAAATTTGAGGCATAACGCAACACTTTTTAGGTTTTACTGTATAATACAATTTGTGTTTAACTCTTATATCATTTGTAGATTCTTTTCCACAGACCCATAAATAATAGATAGCACTGTATATTTGAAAAATAGACTGGGAGTAGAAAAGGAGGCAACGCTTCTGAGTGAGCAGGAATTTAATACGAAATATATTACAAATCAAAGCGAAGTTGCGTCACCAAAATATAATATTTACGTAATTAGTGCGTAAGTGTTAGTGCGTAATCAGTGTATAAACATGTTATCGTATAGTTGTATATTCACGTGCATTAATACGTAATATGAGATTTGTTTGAATTAAACTAATAATTAATAGTTAATAATGTGAATGCGATGCAAACCATACATTAACGCAACAAGTATTCATAACACAAACTTATTTAATATTATATTAATTTATTTGTTTTTTATAATAAAAAGGTTGAAAACATTACGCTTTTTGATGATTCACAACAACTATCATTGAGTGGCGCATCAAATGATGATCAAAATGGTATATTAAATACAACATTATATATCATATAATATATATTATAATTGTTTATAATGTTGTTTATAAAATCAACCAATGATTTATCAAATATGCGTAAAATACTTTACAATGAATTAGTGAACACACGAAATGATATCGAAATAATACGTTCACAACCAAACACTTCATTAAATATTGCAAAAACATTTGAAGAATTGAAATTGTATGTGATTTATACGTTATGTTAACATATCATATATAAAGTTAAACATTTGTTATTTTTATTGATAATAGACCGGAACAGTTGTTAAACGGATTATATGAAATGGGATTCAGTGCGCCAACAGATTTGCAACAAAAGGTTTTGCCTTTACTGTTAGCCACACCGTAAGTCAATATAACAATACAAACACAATAATATTATATAACAATGTATTGTTTAGACCAACCAATTTGATCGTTCAGTCATATTATAGAACTGGAAAAACAGTTGCATTTGTTTTGGCGAGTTTATGTCGGATTAAAACTGAATTCAATTATCCTCAAGTAATGATTGTTTTGCCAACATATGAGTCAGTCATACAAACCGGTGAAGTTGTACAACGAATGGCTAAATATGTGCCAGAAATCAAATTTCGTTTCGCTATTAAAGGGAAAACTGTTGCACGAGGTTTACTAACATTTAATTATAAGAGAAAGCTAAAGCTTTATACTTTCTTTCTTAATGCTATCTCCAGCTCAATTCAAGCACAAATTATAGGTTTAGGATAAATTTAAGAGTGTGTTGAATTTATATATTATAAACTTATAGCTTGAGTTTTGTCAAGTGAACTTCTTTAGCTTTGAAAAGTTTATTAATGTATCACATTTTATATAAACTATTTGTATGAATTTTAACAATCAATATCACACGAGTCTATATTTTAGATTAATTTAAAATATATTTTACTATTAGTTAATTTTATTTTAATTTTAGAAAAAAAATTTTTAAGCTCAACTTTAATCTGAGGCGTTCTAACATATTAGAAAAACTCAATGTTTTGTTTCAAGCTTAATCTCAGCAATATTTAGCTTTCTCTTATCATTACAAATGGTATATAAAAATATTTATAAATAGTTTTTAAATGATATAATAAATAGGTTCGCGTGTGTCTGAACATATAATTATCGGAACTCCTGGCAAACTAATAAAATGGGCATTACTTTTTTTTGATCTAAAACGGATCAAAATGTTTGTTGGAAACGAAGCAGATATATTTAAACACATATATGAATATAGGCAAGAGATAATTCGTATTCGGGAAAGACTTTCTCCCGATTGCCAAATGATTTATGTGTCTGGAACTTATGAATCTTATGATAACTTTAATTTGATAACTCGTAATTCGGTTATTATTCGGCATAAATATGACGAAAAGATTCTCGATAATTTTAATCAATACTATGTTAAGTGTTATGATGAATCAGAAAAATATAAATCATTGGCCAATATATTCGAAACAATATCAATCGGACAGGCATTCGTGTTTTGTCAAAATCAAAGTTCCGTTGACTATTTGAAAGCTAATCTAAATTCGGTATTAAGATTTAATTAATGATTAATACTTTCTACCATTCATTGTATTTGTTTGCTTATAGAGTGAACACATTTCATTTGAATATATATCTGATATGTTTTATGATATGTTGGACTTAGACTTGGATCGAACGAAACAAATGACAGAACGATTGATACGATTCCGTGACCAACAGAAACGCTTACTAATTATTGTCGATAATGTTTGGGCAATAAGTACGCATGACATCGATGCGAGTTTTGTCGTCAATTATGATTTGCCAATTAATACTAAAACGAATAGAGTGGATAAAAATACGTATTTCCGTCGAATCAGTCGATTGGGACGATTCGGTGAAAAAGGTGTTGTCATCAATTTTGTTGATTCGGTTAAAACCGTATCAATGGTTAAAGAATTGGAAAAACATTTTGGATGCAAAATATCGATTTTAGATGCGACAGACAAAACCGAAATCGAAAAGATTAATCAAATCTAATATGAATGACAGTTTATTATGAATTCATATTTGAATTTAAAACATTTTCTATTCATTAAGTCATAAATGATTCGTTCTTTCGCTATGATTAAGAAAAAATTACAATTTATTTGTGCTATATTTTGCTTAATTTACGTTATAATCATAACTAATTAAGAGTAAAATCTCACTATTGTTTGATAAAAAGTTATAAAATATACTTATAAACATATTATTTTTAATTTCACTCTTATTATTATTTATTATCTTGATTTGACAGATATATATATGGGATTGTCTGTCCGTCCGTCCGTACACACGTTTATATTTATCAAGGAATATTTTCTTTATATTTAATGAAGGATATTCGGTTTCGCTATATTTATTAAGAGATTTAACCAATACTTTATATACATTAAGGACAATTACCACTTCAGTGGAATAACGGGATAAAAATCGCCCCAAACACACTGCGCGCTCATATCATTTTTAATATGAATGTGGTATTTTTGGGAGTTTAGCTATTCCTCTATAAACATATCTATAGCATATCTGTAATTTTTCGCTGAATTATCTCAAAAGGGAAAATTATGCTAAGCGATTGACAAACATAGGGTAAATTTTATACTCCATTGTACCTTAAGAGGATGGCAATGCTTTTTAATACGATTTTCCCCTTTTAGTTAGCGTTTACTGCCAAGCAATTAGTGCATATGCATAGATGTGCAGTTTATAAAACGTGATGCGCAAAGCACTGTTTAAAGGCAATAAAACATTTTTATCCCATTGTACCCGCTGTGTTATTTTTATCGATGTTCCACTGAAGTGTTAAAATAGCAAAAAATTAACCAAATTTTAAATTTATAAAACATAACGATAATAATGGGAGCGAGCTTGTACAATATAAATTTTAAATAGAAGTCAGAATATTATGACCGTATCGATCTTGTTTATTTTTAAATTTAAAATAATTATACTTGAATTTCAGTTTTACTTAAAACTTCGTTATAATTTCATTTCTACACCGTTTTTCGACGCATTATATTCCAAATGGAGGATATTGTGAATTACGGTGATGGGTGTGGGATAATCTCGGATTAGCAACCCTTATCTAAGAAAATCGAATTTGTATCAAAGGGCAAAAATAGAGTTACGATAACATTGTTTTTAATTTAGATTTGAAAACATAAAGTGTATAAACGAAACTCAGTATAACCCCAGTTGTGTATATTACGAGTTGCAGTGAGGTGTGGGGTAAAAACTCGGTTTATGCCTCATAGATACAGACAAATTTTCTGATTTTACCGCAATTTTTATTATACCCCATTTGGGGATAATGCGGCGGAAAACAGTATTACTTTAACATTTATATGTTCAACAAAATTATATTTTTTTAACTTTATTTCAAAATTTTGATTAACATATCTGAAAATCAGTTAATTTTTATTATTTATAATCAAGTTTTTAAAGTTTATAAAATACATATTTTGCGTGTCAAACACCGGACTCAAGCGATCAAGCTTTTGTTAAAACTATGTTTTTCTATATTATTCACTTTCCTTTATTATTGCTTTCCCGGTTACTAACATGTGTAGCGCATTACTAATCATTACATGTTTTAGTTTAAACTCTTAATTATTGTTTTATCATTTAATAATTACATTTGCTATTATACATAAAACTATGCTTGTATTAATTGCTTTACTCATGAGACGCAAATGAAAATAAAACTATTTTTGTAACTCAATTCACATATAAAACACGACATACCGTATGTGTCATTTATTTAATCATAAAACAAGTGATGCCACAAAATTAATTAATTAGTTTATGAGGTATACAGATTAATAGCATAACAATTGAAACTAATAATCAATTGGATATCGAGTGACATCATTGCAGATAATCACAAGATTCAGTCACTGTTCTCTTCAACAGATATCATCCGTACGCACACAACCTTTATTCGGGTTGAATTCGCGTTATTATCCAAATAGAATGCATCACATCTACAGTACTGTCTAACGATTTTATCTAAAGTTTTACTATTACAACCTTTATTCGTAACAATCACTTTAATTATTTTTGACTCATTACACAAAACTAAAAGGGTCGTATATTTTATAAGCTTAAGCTTGCATCATTACCAGAAAATTACAGAAATCTTGAATATACTTTCTATTATGTGTAATTTTTTTATAATTTTATAATATAGTTTCTCATTTTATATTATGTGATTTATACTTTTAATTTTTATAGTAAAACTTTAATTACTATAAACAAATTTTTATTAAAAATTTTTGCGCTTTTTTTTGGTAAAGTATATTATTTTATGAAATATAAACATTAATAGTTTATATACAAAGTTAGACACAAATGTTTGTAAAGTAGTTAAAGAAAAGTCAAATAATAATTGAATGAAAAACAACACTTATTTTTTATAAAAAATTTTAATATAACAATGTTTTGTTTAGACTAGTGTTGTATACATTTCATTTTACTTTTTAGATGTAAATCAACAAGAATATTGATTTAATCTCACTTTTTAATTTACTTTTTCTTTTAAACAAATTTTCAATTTTCTTTTCTTTTACTTTTTCTTTTTAAAAAATTTTAATTTTACTTGTCTTTTACTTTTACTTGAAGTAAAAGAAAAAGTCAAAAAATTCATAACTTTTACTTTTACTTTCAAAAGTAAATACAACACTAGTTTAGACCTATCATTCTGATCGCTAAATCTTATTATAAAACAAGTACAACACAACAAGTACATTGAATATAACGGAATTAACAGCATTACTCGTTTACTGTCTTAATGTAATTGCTTCATGCGATCCTTGACTATATTTGTTTTACCTTCAGGCTACAGATTTCCAAGTTTTTTGTTAAATCTACATCATCTTTCTTTTCATAATTCTACTTATTATATTTGTTTTCTCTTTGATAAAAAAATTACTTTTATTTGTTATTTTTTAAAAGCTTAGAAATAAACGTTAACAGCGTATGCTAATTAATTCCTCCAATTTTAAACTTTCAAAAGATGTATATATTGTTATCTGATCCAATAGATCCCAAATGAATTAAATTTAAAACCATTGGATCAGATAACAATATATATGTCGTTTGAAAGCTTATAAATAGAGGAATTGATTTACAATTCTTAAACAAATAGCTTGATCGGATCAAGAATGACAAATTGTTGGCAGAAGAAGATAATAGATTAATGCATAACAATATTTATGTTTAATGCTTGTTTTAAAAATGACGCGTTCACTATTATTGGCTACAATATTTACATTGATTGCACTGAAATCTAACTCTAAAAATTTTGTGCACTATTATAGTCTGTCATACGATAGTATGTGTGCGCGTTATGTGTTTCAAATGTTTCTCTCTTTAGATCAAAGATTTAAAAACTATGGGTCGCGACATAAAAATAGGGTCGGCGAAAGAAAAAAATGGGTCCCAAGTGTTTTTAAAATTAACATTAGCATTGGGTCGCAGCATAATCTTGTCTATTATTCTATTAAAAAATAATTAACTATTTAAAATACAGATTTATGCATTTTTTAGCAGTTATTCATAGGAATAGGACATGACTCTCATTTAAAATATTTTGGAACGAATATTGAAAAATTATGTGCATTTATTTCTTTATTTTTTTTGAAAACCACTGCTTTAGATCATAAAATTTATATGCGCATAACTTTATTTCCCAGAAATTTGAGGCACAGCGCAACACTTTTATAGATTTTACAGTATGTAATATAATTACAGTTTAACTCTTATCATTTGTTATATTCTTTCCCACAGACGAATAAATAATAGTAATGTGTTGAAATTCTAAGTGAAACATAGCCTTAGAGTTGAAAAGGAGGCAACGTTACTGAATGCCAGTGTTTTTGATACGGAATACATTAAAACTTCCGGTTATGCGGTTTTGGTTCGTATATTTAAGTTTTTTGCGGTTTTTATCGGTTAAAATTCTAAAAAATAAAACCACTGTTAAACATCCAAACCGCCAATAAGTTATTTATAAGATATATCTAAAAAAAATATATTGATTAAAGTAACTAAAAATGATAAATAATGATTGAAAAGCATTATATATATTATTAATAAATACGTATATTTAATACTAAATTAACAAATTTTAAATCATTTGTTGTAATTAAACAGCAATCGAAGCATAGCTATATTATTTGTTAACTTTTAAAATCCTACAAAAATACCTTTATTATGTAAATATTAATAAAATTGACAAATATAAAGACGATATGATAATAAATAGTGTGTTAAACGACAATTTTAATGATTACTAATATATTAAGCGGTTTTGTCGTTTTAAAATAAAAGATGGCAACGGTTTGCGCTTTTAAAAATTAATTTGGCGGTTAGGTGTGGTTTAAAAAATTTGGAAACGGAAGGAAGCTTTAAAATATTTTACAAATCAAAGCGAAGTTGCATCTCAAATAAATCATATAATGACGACACCGATGAGATTTGTTTAGTTTTAAATTTTGAAACACGTATTCCTTTCGCAACACAATCTATGTCTGACAGTGAATGTTTGTGCGTTAATAAGTGTATACTTTTGTTGTAGTGTTGTATACTCACGTGCGTTAATACATAATATAAAATTCGTTTGAATAAACCACGAATATATAGTTAACAATAACAACATCAATTGAAACACAACAATGTCAATGCGAAGAAAACAAAACGTTATCGCATCAAGTATTCATAAAACAAAAAAAAACAATACTCAATTGAATTTTTAGGATAAATC
>JAQGAW010004366.1:0-10996 GCA_034698025.1 Phthiracarus crinitus | reverse complement strand
TGTATATTTTCCTATAGTCTACTTAATTTCACAAATACCAAACAAGTCTACCGGATTAACAAATTTCAATAAGCCTCTAATAAATAAATGGGTCAGAATTGTGGTCAATGTTTCTCCTCCTTAAATACTGACAACAAGATTGACCACTGTTTCATTTATAAATATATGTACACATTCTAACTATAGAATAAAGTGTTTAAGATTTTCAGGACTTTTCCTTCTTTGCGCTTAGCATAGGTTACTTTTTTGTGTTAAAAATCTTAAATTGTCACACTTTATAACAGTAACTCATTGTCTTATGTATCGTAACTAATTATAACCCAGTATTTCATGTATATTTCTAACGCTTACTTTTCTCGGTCACATTGAATAAAGTGCTGTATATTTGAATGCAATTGAGTGTTGCAGTTATTTATTATTTGTAACCATCATCTTTCATGTTTATATGATCATAAAATAAGAAATTATACTAAAAAAATCCTATCCGTAAAATTATCGATTAATTTAAATTCGTTCAGTTTTGCTTGGGGTTACTGATGGCCAAAAAATTGTCGTTTAAATCTAGTAATAACCCGGGCTGAGGACTATTGTCGGGGGATCGCGGGGACCCGACACATCGGGGGCCAATTTACTAGTCTAATATTTTGATGGAGAGACTCGGGCTCCAGAGGCTCAAGCTGGAACCTGAGCCTAAGCCTGAGCCTTCATTTGAAAACCTGAACCTCGAGCCTTAATTAAAGTTAAAGCCTGAGTCTGAACCCGAGTCTCCATACTTGAGCCTGAGCCTCCGAGCCTGTATGAATTTTTTTAGAAAAATAAATATTTTATTTAACCTCAAATGACACCCGAGAACTTTTGTGATGAACAATAAATATGTTTTAGCAACTTTTGTTATAACAAAAAAATAAAAAACAAATAAATAACATTATCATAAATTGAAAATTTTCTAGAATTAACTTTATATATAAAATTGTATTATAATACAGCTAAATTCATATACATTTTACAAGCATAGTGCGTGCATAAGTCGAATGCAAATACATTTCACATTGCGTCAAATACATTTCGCACTAAAGTTTTATTATAGAAAGCAGTTTATGTCGAACTGTGAATATAGCAAATAATATTAGAAAATTAGGATTATTTTTAATAAAATGATTTATTTAGTCTATTTTTAATACAAAAATTATATTTATAAAAATGAAATTATAAAGATGATATAAATTGAGATTCTAATTCAAGTGCGTTCTATGGTAAAAGTTGGTGTGTGAAATGTATTTGCATACGACTTGTGCTCGCGCTATGCTTGTGAAATGTATATGCGGTTGTGTGAAATGTATATGAATTTAGCTGTATATTGCACAGAACCTCTGGAGCATCTATAAAGAGGCACTAAGGCTCTCTTAAACGGAAATCGAGCCTCAAACCTCAGATTCAGGCTAAAAGTATAAGAAACTCAAGCCCGAGCATCTATTAAAAATTCGAACACGAGCCTGAGGCTCACGTCCATCACTAGTCTAATATACCAATAATTTAAACAAATATAAGTAAGTTATTATTTTAAGTGTAACATATACTTTCGTTATTAAACTTCTAGAAAACTTTGTTATTCTTCAATATTGTTAACACTCCGATAATTATTAATCGCTAACTAATACTTACAGTTAACCCAAAACGTTTCATTTTTACTCAATGGGTTTATTTTATTATAGCCTAAAATAGAAATAAACTTTATTTCGTGTGAATGAAATTGATTAATAGTTTGATGTATAGTAATACTCATATTTTCATTATTTTTCAAATGTTAACAAAACATTTATCATTGTATTATTAATTAATAATAATTTCAGTTTATAATAAAATGTCAGCAATAAAACTTTCAGATCGCATATTAAACACGTTGGATGGCTTAAAACAACTATATGTAAAACATCCAGCAGTGACCCAACTGTTTCTAACTGGAGAATCACCGAATGGAAAATTAGTAATATTTCGACGATTAAAATACTATCATTATATGTCCGAACAGTTTCAGCTATTCTTCGAACGTATGGCAAACAAAGCTGAAACTGAAGAGGAAAAAAAGAAGCTGACAGTTATATTGGATTTGTTGCAATTGTTTGTAAATATATCAAGTAATCATAATATGGTAATCAAAGAAAAATTGGGTGAAATCGATGAAAGCGTTTTGTCGGAACCGATCGCACACAACATATACTGTTATGCGCAAAACATACAGCTCTACGCAATGAATGGATCTTTTATCGATATGTTAACCATATTAATGACAATGATTTATGCGATGTCTGCTATCGTGTCACTCGATAATGACTCAAAATTCAAGTCAAATATATATTACGAATTATGGATAATCGATCGTAATATTGTCAATGATATGTTAAACCATATAAAGTGTTTGATAAACGATCACAAAAATAACATTTTGTCAATCGATGAAAACCCATTAATAAAGCTCTCGAAGCGACAATTTGTTTATGAGTACCAGTTATTGGATTCGTGTTGGTCTACCGATCCATTTATGAAATATTTTTGAATTTAAAAATATTATTTATTCCGGTTTTGAATATTCAAAATAAGTTTTGCTTTTCTTTTCATCAATAATATGAATTTGTAATTTCAATTAAAACTCACTGATAACGAATATAAATTATTTATAAATTTAAATATCATTTTATTTTTCTATTAACTTTTTCATATATGCTTAAAACTTGCCCTATAAGAGCAACCTATTATATGTTATATGATCAAAGTTAAAATAAGGTATTATATAAGAAAATCCTATCCTTAATTATCACTTAAACACATGTCAAATTGATTAGTATTTCTAAGAATTATAAATGCAATGGTAGAATAATAATAGCAAATAAAGATAATTTTATCATTATAAATATTAACTAGGAATTATTTAATTGCGATAAATCGGACATAAATCAAATTAACCGAATATGACCACCGAAAATAAAATGATAAGTTTTGGGCGATTGTAACGAATAAGCGAATTATATCGAAAATATTTTTAAATGTTAATACTTGTTTAAACGAAAGAATAAGTTTTTTGTATAAAATTATTATTTTTATCATTTATGAAATATCAAATGAATATTGATTTTTTTATTCAATTCAAACATAAATTTTATTATCTAAATTATTGATATCTGAATTCAATTAACATATTGAATTTGTCTAAATAAGACAGTCTAATAATTTTTTAGCCCACTCTGTCCAAAGGAACTTTTGGATTTGGAATGTCCGCATTACTTTATGTGAAGAGTAGTGATTGAAAATATAGTTCCATAACCGTCAAACGGCAGTTTAATTTAAGTTTATCCCCAGTAATAAAACGGTAATAGAGTGAAAAAAATTAATTTTCCGGTAATGGAACAGTAACAACTTTTTTGTTAACTTTAATGGAAATTTATTGGTTTTTTGTTAAAATTTCAAAATCAAAATACGAAAACCTTTTCAATTATTTAATCATTGTTCGACATAAATAAAAAGATATCTCTTTGTAGATATTTTATTAGGGTAAATAAATTAAATAAATTAGTAAATACCGTAAATTACCGTGTATAGCGCACGCGTTATCTAAGGAAAAAAGTTGAATTTAAGAAAATTTTAAGAGTGCGCGCTATACAAGGGGTGCGCGTTATCTAAGAGAAAAAATTAAAAATATTTCTTCAAAATTATTAATTTTAATTTTATAGTTTTATTAATCTAAATATCTATTATGACATGAAATGTAGTCATTTTCAAATAAGCCTAATTTTAGGTGCGCGTTATACATAGGGTGCGCGGTATACAAGGGGTGCGCGTTATCAAAGGGAAAAAGTAAAAATTTTCTTAAATTTTCGGTGCGCGTTATACATGGGGTGCGCGCTATACACAGTAATTTACGGTAATCGTAATAAAACTATTTCTGAGCAAAGTAGGAAAGTTATTAATTTTTATTTACGGAGCGATAGTGGAATAGTATTGGAATTTGAAAAAAAAACTCGGTTATGAATTATTAAATGAATATTGATTTTTTTATTCAATTCAAACATAAATTGTATTATCTTAATGATTTGAAATCTGAATTCAATTAACAGATTGAATTTGACTGAATAATACAGTCTAATAATTTTTTAGCCCAGTTTGCCCAAAGGAGCTTTTTGATTTGGAGTTTGTCCGCATTACTTTATGTGAACAGAAGTGATTGAAAATATTGTTCCATTACCGTCAAACGGTAGTTTAAATAATGTTTATCTCCAGTAATGAAACGGTAATAGAGTGAAAAAAATTGAATTTCCGATAATGGAACGGTAACTACTTTTTTGTTAACTGTAATGGAAATTTATAGTTTTTTTTGTTAAATTTTCAAAATAAAAATTCGAAAACCTTTTCTATAATTTAATCATTGTTCAGCATAAATAAAAAGATATCTCTTTGTAGACAATAAATAATAGATTTTTTATTTGGGTAATTTATTTAGCGTTCTACTAATCATAATAAAACTATTTCTGAGCAGTGGGAAAGTTATAAATTTTTATTTACGGAACGGTTATTAGTGGAATAGTATTGGAATCGAAAAACTTCTCGGTTATAGATTTTAAATTTATTTTTTTGACTATAGTGTAACGATGATAGAAATCGTAAAAGCAGTAATGGAAATGCAAATGCATTAAAAATCTAAATATTTTCAATCACTATTGGACAGCTCTTTATATTTATTAAGCGGTTCTAACAATGGCCAAAAATGAGCTCTAAGTGTTAGAAAAATTACCAAAAATATCAATAAATATTCTAAAAATGGTCAGTATTAGGCTAATATTTAATGTAAACGTAAAATATATATAACACAACGCGTCATTTTGCGAATATTCAAGAGGTCTACTTTATTATAGTCGAAAGTTGACACTAAAGTTGATTCAAGGGAATAAAATTGATTTCATAGTTTGAAGTAAAGAATAATACTGTATGAATAGCTCATATATTCATTATTTTTCAAATGAAAACAAAACTTTTATCATTGTATTGTTAATTAAAAATAATTTGGGTGTATAATAAAATGTCGTCAATAAGTTTTTCAGATGGCATATTAATATCATTGGATGGCTTAATCCAGCTGTATTTGAGTCATCCAGCAGTGAACCAATTGTTTCTAACTGGAGAATCACCGAATGGCAGATTAGTGATATTTCGACGATTAAAATACTATCATTATATGACCAAACAGTTTCAGCTATTCATCGGATGTATGGAAAACAAAGCTAAATCTGAAGACGAGAAAAAGATGGTTACGGTTTTGTCGGGTATGTTGGAAATGTTTCTAAAGGAATTGGGTAAACATAATATGGTAATCAAAGAAAGATTTGGTGAAATCGACGAAAAAGTTTCGTCTGAACCGATCGCACACAACATATACTGCTATGATTTACATATCGAACGCTACGTAAAAAATGGGTGTTTCATCGATATGTTAACCATATTAATGTCAATGGTGTATGCGATCACTGCTATCGTTTCGCTCAATAATGACCCAAAATTCAAGTCGAATATCTATTATGATTTATGGATAATCGACAGCAAATTAATCAATGATGTTCTAAACCACATAAAGCGTTTTATAGACGATCACAGAAATAGCATTATGTTGACTGATGTCGAACCGTTAATAGAGCTCTCGAAAAGACAATTTGTTTATGAGTACCAGTTATTGGATTCGTGTTGGTCTACCGATCCATTTATGAAATATTTTTAAAATTAAAGATAATATTTATATATGTTTTGCTGTGATAAACATAATTAATATGAATTTGTAATTTCAATTTAAATATACTGTTAACGAATTGTTTTAAATTGAAATTTATTTTTCTATGAAATTCATTGGTTTTACTTAAACTGATGCATATTTATTTAAAACTTTATTAAAAAATAATAGCGAAATATGAAATAAGTGATTTATTTGAAGGCATCGTACTTTTATCTCTTTTTAAAAATATGGGTGCGATTTCAAATAATTTATTTCAAATCAAATTACAAGAAATTGTGATAAAAACAACTGCCGGAAACTTGATTGCTATATTTTAAAAGTTAATCCGTAAACAAATTTCAACATCAATATTAAGAACGAAACGCTTTATAACAATAAATGTTATTAAACTAATAAAATAGAATGAAGCAATGTTTTTACTATTTTTTCTATTAAAGTAAACGGATTTGGTTAAAATTTGGTTAAAAAGGCGGGAACCGACAATAAAAGAGTACAAAAAGCGTGAACAGTTCGGGAAATGTTCTTTAATTGTTCTCAAAAATATTTATAATTTTCACGCACATAAAACTTTACAAAATTTAGTAACTTTTAAAGTATGCTTTATATATTTAAAATTATTTATAGGTTTGAAAATATTTTTCTGTATATATTGATTAAACAACAAATAGAAAGATTTTGTCTGATAATTTATGAATTTGTAGCTAATTATAGTGAAAACAATAAATTATTTGAATATTTAGTCGTAACTGAGATTATTCCAATAGAGGGTCAAAGTTGGGAAAAATTAAGAAAATAAAACAACTTATAATTTAATTGTTTAATTTTTAATATAAGTTAATATATTAATCTCCGGTTTATATGATCCAAAAAATAAGAAATTATACTGAAAAAATCCTATCCGTAAAATTGTCGATTAATGTTTATTCGTCCAGTTTTGTGAGGGGGTTTCTGAAAGCCAAAAAATTGTCGTTTAACTCTAATGAGTTTATAACTCCCCTAAAATATGAGATTTTATAGATCTGACCCCTCCTAGAACTTCAGAGACTATGTAACTATGGATAGAAGGAAGGCATGTGTATTACAAGTTTGTGATCGGGTTAAAAACTCTGAATATGTTGCAGTGCTATTCACGCCACCAATTAGCGTTATTTATTAAAGTTGAATATATAGTACCGGTAATATATAGTCTAGTGTAGTAAATCGTTAAAATTTTCAGACCCGAGCCCGACAGAAGCCCGAAGTTTGAAGTTGGGCACGGTTCGAGCTCGATTATTTCTTAAAGTCAAAAGCCCAGCCCGATCATGCAATACTCAATTAAGTACAAAATTGTATTATTTAAAAATTGTCGCAATATGACCTTAAAACAATAGATTATTCACTTTTACAGGGTTTTGATGAGTATTAGTTATCTGTTTGTATTGATTTGAAAATTATTAAAAGAAAATCTTACATTTAAAATTTTTTTCTATTTATTAAATATATAAAAAAGGAATATTCCATAAAATCAGAGAAACTTCAAAACCCGATCCAAACAGAATTTTTAGCTCCCTTTCTCAGAGAGAAGGCGAGCTTATGCTTTTGACTATGTCCGTCCGTCTGTCCGTCTGTGTGTCCGCAGATGAGAAATCTAGGAGTGTTTATACGAATATCATTAAGAAAGTGAGCTTAATGATAACGTGTCGTTCTTGTTTATTATTAAGCCCGAACCCGGCCCGAGGACAAATCAGGGGCCCGTTTACTAGTCTAATATAACTAAATTATTATTTTAAGTATAACATATACATTCGCTATTAAACTTCTAGAAAACTCTGTTATTCTTCGATATTGTTTACACTCCGATAATTATTAATCGCTAACTAATACGTACAGTTGGCCCAAAATGTTTCATTTTTCGGTATAATCAATAAGTTTATTTTATTATTGTCTAAAATAGATATAAACTTTGATTCGTATGAATAAAATTGATTAATAGTTTGATCTATAGTAAAACTCATACTGTATATTCATTATTTTTCAAATGAAACCAAAACTTTTATCATTGTATTATTAATATTTAGGAGTATAATAAAATGTCGTCACTAAAACTTTCAGATCGCATATTAAATACATTGAATGGCCTAAAACTGCTGTATTTGAGTCATCCAGCAGTGATACAACTGTTTCTAACTGGAGAATCACCGAAAGGAAAATTAGTAATATTGCGACGATTAAATTACTATAATTATATGACCAAACAGTTTCAGCTATTCTTCGGATGTATGGCAAACAAAGCTGAAACTGAAGAAGAAATAAAGATGCTGGCGGTTGTGTTGGATTTGTTGCAATTGTTTCTAAAGATATCAAGTAATCATAATTTCGAGATCAAAGAAAAGTTGGGTGAAATCAAAGAAAGCGTTTCGTCGGATCCGATCGCACACAACATATACAGCTATGCGTTACACATACAGCTCTACGCAATAAATGGATCTTTTATCGATATGTTAACCATATTAATGACAATGATTTATGCGATGTCTGCAATCGTTTCGCTCGATAATGACCCTAAATTCAAGTCAAATATATATTACGAATTATGGATAATCGATCGTAATTTTGTCAATGATGTATTAAACCATATAAAGTGTTTCATAAACGATCGCAAAAATAGCATTTTGTCAATCGATGAAAACCGATTAATAGAGCTCTCGAAGAGACAATTTGTTTATGAGTACCAGTTATTGGATTCTTGTTGGTCTACCGATCCATTTAAGAAATATTTTTGAAATCACAAATACTATTTATTCCGGTTTTGTATGTTCAAAATAAGTTTTGCTTTTCTATTTATAAATAATAAGAATTTGTAATTTCAATTAAAACTCACTGATAACGAATATAAATTATTTTTAAATTTTTCGCCACAATTTCCGTTTGCCAGAAACACAAGTTTCGAGTCGAAATAAATTTTTGTAATTAAAATAAGGAAAAAATTGGGCGATATATTATATACTTATAAACATTGTTGTAAAAAAATTATTTTTGTTTTATAAACTCATATATTTTTAGAAATTACAATAAATATAACTTAAAAATAAAATAATATTTGAAAACATAAAAAAACTTCAGAAGAGAATTTCCTACGGTGTGAAAGGAGGGTAACCTTTACGGAGGGGAAGCACAATCTTAGTCATAATCATAACCAACAAATGCGATTTAAATGTGATTATAATAACTGCAACAAACACATTCCCTTATTACTACCTCCTATCATCGTGACACCTGCTTAATAAGGGCAAAATCAGGTTTTAGTGTAATATAGTTTGTTGAACTACAACTAACACACCTTGAATTCCTTGAAATAGTTTAGTTTAAAAAATTCTAAAAAGTTCAACTTTGTTTTGAAGTTTTTTTGCTGCTTTATTTTGTGAGTTTTATTTATTAATTTATGAATCCCTCTTTATATTAATGGCAAGTAAAGAAATTAATAAAAATGTTTTACTAATCAACGATAAAGTGCGACTAATTTTAAAAATAATGAAATTACAAAGTAGTGTTCTCAACGCAAATCAATTATTGGACACAAATTTATCGTTAAATAATAATAAACATTTGTGCCGTGAGTTTCAAGATCTCATAAATAATAAAATAGAAAACTGTTCTGATTATGAATCGTATAATGCGATTAAAATTAATAAAGTGAATCTATATAATCGATTATTTAAATGCCATTATATTGGCTGTAAATATAGTTCAAATAATTGTATGCATTTACAACGACACGTAAGCGATAGGCATTCGACGCGAAAACCATTTAAATGTGTTTGGCCTCAGTGTGGGAAAGCGTTTCGAACCAAACGTGAATTAAAAGGGCATCACATTATTCACTTGGGTTTATACTGTTTTAAATGCAATAAGTGTGACAAAACGTTTAAACAGCAGTATAAGCTAACACTCCATCAAAAGTCTACACATTTGAACATAAAACCATTTAAATGTAATTTTAAAGGTTGTTGTTTAAGATTTCCCACTAAATGTTATTTAAACCGACATTATTTTCATGTCCACAGCGGACAGAAATTATTTGCTTGTGATTATAATGGATGCGAGAAAAAGTTTAACCGAAAAACTTATCTCAATCAACACAAAAAACGACACATTGGGTTTAAACAGTATAAATGCGATTATAATGATTGTGATATGAGTTTTGTGACATCAACTGAATTAAACAGACACATACGTATTATTCATTAAGAAAAATTTAATTCAAATTCGATTACGAATCATGCAAACAAACGTTTGTTACTATGGATGGTTTGAATTTCCATCAAAAGAAATCATTTCAGTACAACATGTACTCACATAACTGTAATGTAAAAATGAGTTCGTAAACAACACAAAAAGCTCATTTAAATTTAATAATTAGTAAACGAGTTTTGTAATTCCTAGAGAATTTCGCATTCAAACTTACACATACAGCGATGCACTAAATAATGAAACAACAATTTAAATGTGAATACTTTAATAACGGAATTTGCTTGTAATCATTAATTCATTGCTCGAAAACATTTATTTCCACACATTTTAATGCGATTACAAAACATGTGAACAAAAGTTTGTTACTTTCGTTGGTTTAAGCTCACATTACCGTATTTAAAACTTTATTTCATCACTTATTTATTTTTCTTTATTCAATTGTATTTTTCTTTATCCTTTTGCCAAACTCATCATTCAATGTACGTTTCAACTATAATAAAGTTAATAAAAATTATACAATTTTCCTCAATAACTATTTAATTTAAAGAAAATTGGCGTAACTTTAATAAATAACTATTTTTAACAGAGTTTAAACGTACATCAGATGACTAACTCTAGTAACGTAAACGATTCGCAGCATTAAACAAATAAATATCATGATAATTGCTATCAACAAATAAGTTTAATCAAAATTTAGAGTTAAGCTCATAAATTCAATTAATCATAACATTTACATTTAGTTGCGTATCGCGAGTGAAATCTGTTATTTCTATTTATTTACTTGAAAATACTTTAAAGTTGAGTGAGTGTACGATGACTGACAAACACATACACATATTGAACGTAACGTTTCAATCGTCACGCGTCACCACTAACAACGCCGCATCGATTTTTCGCTGCTAACACACTGTAAAGACGCGTCAATAACTCTAAACTAGGGTACTATTTATATACGCAACGACTCAACTTTCTTAGCGCGCCTGTGCTGTCACA
>JAQGAW010004365.1:0-11000 GCA_034698025.1 Phthiracarus crinitus | reverse complement strand
TTAATATTAAAAGCGCATTCATAGATATCATAATATTGGATACATTGCAACAAAATAAAACTTAATTCATGAAAGGGTAAAGCATCAGACTTTATGACGACTCATCATAAACACCACTGCTTTGTTCTGAAACTGGACTCTAATACGAGAGCGTTGTACTGTTTAACTTACTATCATATTTGACAGAATCGTTTAACGTTTGACGTAACACTGATTAGTTAACGCTAAACTCATGGTCAGCGGTATTAAAACATATTTAGTTCGCTTAGCAATGCTATACTTCTATGATTTTCCATTACATTTCGTGTGTCAGTAACAAACTTATTAGACAAACAATTTATTAGATTAAAATTATTTTAATAAACGAATATTAAATCACAAATATAAAAATTGTGAATAAAAGTACAAAATATTTATGATTTTGAATTACAATCAATGCTTACTTACATAAAAGTATTATTATGTAAGTTGTGATATGTAATTGTAATAACATATACCGTAATATATTTGGTTAACGATAGAACACGAATATATATGAATACGAAAAATGTAAAATTAAACGTTTGTCGAGTAAATCAGTCAAGACTTAAATTCGGATCAAACGCCACGTCATCGAAATTATTATTCAAGACAATCATATGCTTCATATTCATATGTCTTTGCATAGTCCCGGTGTCGTTGTATGTCTTCTCGCAAAGCGCGCATAAAAGCTTTCCTTCCGGAAGCTTATGCACCAATCGTTTGGCGCGCTTTCGATTTTTATCCATTTCATCCTCCATTTCGTTAATCTCACGTTTTGTTGAATTAGCGGTTTGCGACATAAATTGTTGGCATCGCATGTCAATGATATTATCGATGTCACTCTTGAGCGCATTCATCACTTCAGTGCCAATCTTCTGGTGTTCATCGCCAATGCGTTTCGGGTTTTCTTTAATCAACTTTTCTTGCGTCAAATGGTTATACTTAAACGCCAAAAGCCTGCGTTTATTTATTTCATTTTCCTTCTTATAATATTCCATTTTTCTCTTCCATTCATTCGCTTCACTATTTATATTAAGTTTATTTTTCGCCTCATTTTCGCATTTAATTTTCATTTCGTTCAATTCATTGCTCTGTTTCGCAATCTTTTCGCTCAACTCATTGTTAATAGCGTTCAGCTGTTCGTTCTTCTGCTTAATCTCTTCATATTTCACTCCTTTATCGAAATTCGCGTTTTCTGTTTGTTTCAATTTTTGTTGAAGCATAGCATTCGTATCGCTAAGCCTTTTCTTCTCTCTTTCGCTAACGATTAATTCATTTTTACTCTTTTCCTTTGCGTTTTGAATTGCCTTAATTAATAGTTGTTTGGATTCGAGCACTTCTTTCAACTGTTTCGCGTCCTTTTCATACTCGTTAGCCATACTCAAGTAATTGTTTTTAATGGCATCGTATTCAGTTTGAAGCGATTGTAACTTACAATTGGTTTGTTGTTTGTTTTTCTCAGTGCTCGTAACATAAGCTTTATATCCATTCAACTCATCGCCCAATGATTTTAACTTCGATTCGCTTTCATTCAGTTTTTTGAACAGCAATTGTCTTTCATCGGCAAACTTCTGAGTATTGTTCGCATTCTCGTGAATCAAGTCTTTGGCGTTTTGCTTCAAAAATTCCATATTTTGTTTCAAGATATTGATATCTGTTGTCAAACCATTAATAGTGGTATTTTGACGATCGATAATTTTGGTCATCGAAGCGCTTTGTTCGTCTTTCATCTTAATTTCGTGACACAAATGTGTCATTTTGGTCATCACATCCCTCATCATATCCATTACAACAGATCTTTACGTAAATATTATAGATTCTTAAGATATTTGTATTGATTTCTAAATGATAATCAAGTGTTTCAATGTATTCATCCAAACGTAAACATGGATTACTAAACTCATTTCACTATAGACTAGTTTAGTATTACTCAACATAACTGTAATCGAAAGTTTAAGCCTATTTCATATGAATGATTGCGTTGTTTTTATACGTAAAACTCATATTTAAAAGTGTAAATTTTGGAAACAGGTTTCACTGAACCCACATTTACGTAAAGATTAATCATTTTTTATGCAAAAATCATAATGAAGTGATAGTGAAGTGTTCCAATTTAATGTGTATCTAAAAGTGCGTACATTTCATGCATTAGAACTCGTCAGCGAATATCATAGTACTGTATAATATCAAAATGTTAGCCAATCATAGTTAATGCGCTAATTTTAAAACATACATATCAAACATAAACTACTTTATGCATTAATCTATTTCTCATTCTTGAACCGAACCATTGATTTGCTTAAGACTTACAACACATGGTTCCTCTACTTATAAGCTTTCAAACGTTATACTGTATATGATATCTATATCACCAACTTTTCTAAATGATCCAAACATTAAAAATATATATATACTGGTATATCGTTTGAAACCATTCTTAAGCATATATAATATACTGTGTTGTTTCGCTTTTTGGAAGAAAAAGTAAAAGCGAAAAAATATTTTTACTTTGACTTTTGCTTAAGCGAAAGTAAAATACAATTGAAATTAATATTTTCACTAAAAGAAAAAGTAAAATACAATTGATATTAAAATATAAATTAAAAGCAAAAGTAAAATACAATTGAAATAAAAAAATTTTGAAAAAGTAAAAGTAAAAGAAAAGCAAAATTAAAATTTAGAAGTAAAACAACACTACATGTAATCATTGAATTGTAGGGAAAGAGAACGATTGAATTCCGGTATTATGTTATTGAATAAATACAGGCATAAACTATCGTGGATTATATGAATAAAATCCACAAAATCAAACAAACGAAACTTCATAGACATAACAACACGATAGAGCTGTGGTGTTGTTCGAGACGTTTGTTCTATGGTTACGCCCAACAAATTGTTCGCTCATCACAACACTGCTAAAAGTTTAGAGCGAATACTTCAAGAAACGGAGAAAAAATTAAGCGAATTTGATATCAACAATGATACCAATGATGACAGCGAACAGATCGGTTGGCCTCAATTTTCATAAGTATTTTACGTGTCAGCGATCTATGGTGACGGTGTGGACGATATAAGACAATTCGGATCAATGGCTATATCATTCATCACAAGTTACTGATCAAAATCCGAAAGAATTCTTAAAATTTACAATTAGGCAAAACTGTTTAGATTTGCTTGCATACAAAATTAATTTTACAATTAGTACGTGAGATGTGCACAGAGCTGGCAATTTAATCGTATCCGTCATCTTATTATGTCCCCAGAGATATATGTCTCTACTAAATGGTCCAAAAGGATAAACCATTGCTATGATCGCAAAAACAGTGAGAGATGATTTGTCTAATACTTTTCACTGCGAAGTTTCGCTTAAAATAATAGCTAAGCAATCGATTAAGTCTTATAATAGATAACAATCAAATCTATAAATTAGAGTAGTAAATCGTTAAAATCTCAGGCCCGAGCCTGACTGAAGCCCGAATGTTTAAGTTGTGCCCGACCCGACCCTGATTATTTCTAAAAGTCAAAAGCCCGGCCCGATTCAATCAATTACACACAAAAATGTTTGATTTAAAAATCGGCGACATATACCGTAACCTTAAAAACAAATTATTACCCACTTTAACAGGTTTTTGTTTAGTTTTATTTATATGTTAATATTAATTTAACAATTATTAAACGAAAACTTTACATTTAACATTTTTTTCGAGTCCTGAAACATAAAATGGGGAAATTCCATAAAAATCAGAGAAACTTCTAAGCCCAAACCCGGTCCGGCCATAGGAATCTTGTCGGGGCCCGACTAGTCTACTATGAATCATAAATTAATGAAAAAAACAAAAATAAATTGATTAAATATATTTATCTAAATATTTAATGATATGATCAAAACGAAAGCATATTTCATTGACTTAATAGAACGGAATCCCAATCAATAAGAGGCTCGTCGTCTACTTTTATACGTTCACTCTTTTTATAATTAAAACTGTCCACAATTTTGTAATTATTGAGCAATTTGTTGAGTTCGCGCGAATTATCGTCAGTGAAATTGTTGTTCAATACTTTTCGAAATATAGCCACTTGAGAGCAAAAGCCGACATCGAGATGCGAATCGATTGGAGACACACCAACACCTGTCAGTTCATACGTATATTTCGAATGGGTTTCGATAACGCATTCACACCATTCGGTAAACTGTTTACGAGTCCACTCGAACTTATGGTCCCAATGACGAAATCTGCCTTTTAATTGCGGAAACAATACGTTAAAATCGGAATTAGGAGTTGTTATGATTACGAGTTTCGGTTGAATAAAACCAAAAATATTTTGCACTGTATTTAACAAGATATCACTGTTTAAATGTTCGATAAGTTCGATACAAGTGATAGCGTCCACACCAATCAGACGACTGTCATTGTGAGTAACACTTCCGCAATAAACGTCTATTTGAAGCTCTTGTGAACGACCAAACAGGTGATCCCAAGTGAGAGGTCGAGCCTCATGGACACACTGTTCCAAACAATTAGCGTCGATATCGACGCAACACACGTGACGAATATTCGTCACTCGTTTAAGATAACGCAAAAACCTTCCCTCAGCGCAGCCAAAGTCCGCCACTTTCTCTATTGGAGGCAAACTGTTCGCTAATATATCACTCACTAATTTATAGCGTTGCAGATAAAGCGGTGGATTAAATCGTATTACGTCTTCGTCTTCATTAGACTTCATTATATGAATGAAAATTTTATAAACAAATAGTATTAATAGTATTAATAGTGAACATGAAATATAAATGATGATAATATTGATATTAGTTGTATATTTGGTTAAACGCTTGATTGGGCGTAATTCTTGGTATCAATCATTTTGGTGCCACACATCGCACAAATCCCTTTCTTGTATGCACACGCTATAAGTGTAACAATATATGGAAATACAAGTATGTTAAGTAAATTTATGTTAATGGTTAATGCATATTATAATTCTAATTGAAATTATAAATGATAATTACATTGACAATAATTAGATCCAATTTGATGAACTTTTTGTTTACAAATCTTACACATTTCAAACTTAGTGTACGGCGAGAATCGAGCCTTTTTCGATGTCAACGCTTTGTTCTCATTCACTAGACGTCCACCACTTTCTATTGCGTTAATGTGTGAATCAATTAATAACAGGTACATCAACACATATGCCTATATATTACATACCAGTAGTATTTCTGGATCCGAACTTCCATTTGTCAGGTGTAATCACTTTTCCTAATTTACTTTCACATTTGTCGCACACCATAATTGTAATCGTAATCAACAATATAAGGTTAATGCGATTTAACGTGTAAACAGTACTGTGGTTACTGTTACTATGGACTACTATACAACGCTCTAATCCACTCACTGTAGTAGAGGCGCACTCATTTCCAGTTTTTTCAAAATTCTATGGGATCTAAAACTCACCGGATTTAGTGGAAAATATTTTTGACTCTAAAAAAATTTCAATTTAAAAAAATTTTATTTTTAATAAACCAAAGAACGAGTTGATTTATTAATGCAAAATATTTCAACACAATATATTTTTCTATTAACATAAAATAGAATCTGATTTTTACAAATAAATTGTAATGAATAATAAACACTTATTTACGCATATAATTGTATTCTATCTCTTCATCACGTAAATCGTGATTTGATTCGATATCTATTAAATAAGTTTTGGATTTCTTTAGGGGATCTGTAAATAAAATAATTTACAAATTGTTGATAATTTGTGTGTTCTTAAGTGATATTTAATTCAAATCGGAATAAGCATTGTTTGAGTCAATTAATTATTATTCTCATTAATTGTACAAATGTATCGGTAGTTAATAAAAGTGAATAATCAATTAAGATTATTATTCCAAGTTATCTATTCCTTGGAGAGCTTCAATCCCTAAAATTCTTTTAATTTAAGGCATATTTCAAATCTACAAATGGGAATAAATCATATCCTTTTTAGTACTTATTGAAAAGAAATAACAATATCTGAATAATGTTCTTTTCAAGTAATCTTATTACAAATATTTCGCATCTGTCATAAACCTTAAAAATCTGTCTCAGAAATGCTATCAGGAATTTATGATGAATCAAATAATTTGAATAATAATTAGTCGTAAAATAGCTAATTAGTTCTTCGAAAAGTGAATCAATTAAGAAATATATACCAAACTACAATAAAACCAGACTTCGGCTGGAAATAGAGTAAAATAATTAATAAAATAATTTTTTCTCAAGTAAGAATTTTATTAAACTATATTTTTTTAAGATAACATTTCCAAATTCAACCAAAACATTACCTTTCCGGACCACACCCAACCCACCCGACCACCCAACCCACCCGACCACCCAACCCACCCGACCACCCAACCCACCCGACCACCCAACCCACCCGACTTTTGAACTTAGTTTATTAATTAAAAGTTTTTTGTTTGTAATTAACTTAATAATTTGTATTTTAAACATTCTTTAAATATTCCGACTAAAACCGCTAAGTGGTATACTACTACTAACAATTTAATAGCAATTCAAAATTATGTAATATTCACAAAATAATTTTATTACAAATTTCCCTTCACTTTTTGGAACCAAATTTTTTTTATAATTATCTACATTTTAAATGCTACAAAACTGACCCCGGTTTATGCCGTCCGGATTGTCAAAAAACACCATTAAATTGATGTTGAAAATTTTAGATTAAAAAAATTACAGAAAAAATTTTTCAAAAGAATTTAAATTTTTTTTTGATATCTAATTAAAATTGTTTACTTATTTAAAAAAGAAAGGTATCAAAATCTAAAACGGTTTTCGATATAAAAAATATTTTGTCTAAAACATATTTTCCCTCCTAGAACGCCCACTATAGGACTTTTTGAATTTTTGGAAAATTATTTATTGACAGAAAACGATCCTCTTTCATAAAAAATTTATCACATTCGAAAATGTTTACAATGCCAACTTTGTTAGCTTATTGTCGGTATCTCTTTTAATGTTTTCGATTAAAAATAAATTTTTTTTTCATAAAAACGCGAATTTTCAATATTTGGTAGTTATAATAACTTTTGGTGGTTATGGTTCCCGAAAATCACACCTCTGATTATAACATATCTAGCTATGTTTTTGGTGAATAAATACGTTATGCTAACCATTGTTCGTAAATCCTCGAACATATATGATATAAATTATACATTTATTTATTCTTAAAATAATTTTATTTATAAGCAGTTTTTTACATTATTTTGAGTTTGAATATCACTGAAAACGAAAATAATGTGTTCATATCTTACATTAATTGAAAACGTTAATTATTACTTATATAATGTCATACTAATTATAATACTAAACTTATTATTTTATGATTTTAATTAATTACTAAAAAAATTAAATAACAAATAATTAAAATAAAAATCACATTATATGATAATAATGTTTTAAAAACTATTGCTCAGTTGTATTATTAACGTTAGTATTATTTTTATTAGAGTTTTTGTCCACTATTTTCGACATAAGCAAATGTTTCCACTGATCGTCAGGTATGGTTTGGGCCCAAACCGGAATGTTATCGCGCGGTAATTCAAACCCAGACATCAAACTTTTTATTTTCGTTATTTTATCTGCATTTCCAACAAATTTAAATATTAATATAAATATATTTTTTAACGTTAATATATTTAATAAAAAAAATAAAATGTGTATTTTTAGTATTGTAATAAATAAAATTGAATTAATGTTTTAAACAAAAATATACTTTCCATCATCGAGTGATAAATGTGTTTGTTGTTCACTAATAGTTATTTGACCACAATTAGCTGTATTAGAGATTTGATTGGAATCGGAATCGCGATTCGTATCACTAGTGTCACCGCTTTGAACGCATTCAACACTTTCGTGTTCGTGCTGTTCATCGCTAATCCAATTCACTACAACATTGTGCTGATAATAAGTGGTTAAACCGTTAATGTCTGCGCCGTCTTGTGATAACAGTTCGTAATCATTTCCATCCGAGTCTTCGTTGTTGTCATTTAAATCGCTATCACTTTCATCATTGATAACGTGATAAATAGGAACTTCAGAAGAGTCCACATCATTGCTGTCGTGATTCGGAGATTCATTCATATTTGCATGTAATGTCATATTTTTGTTAATTTATTAGTATTTAATCCAAAAATGAACGCTTAAATTGTAAATCATTTATTATCGCTTACGACGCATATGTTTATATACAAAAGTCACGTGTGTTTGTGTTTGTGTTTGTTTTATTTATTTTGCAAACATTTAAACTTTTTCAAACTATATATTTTTGATATATTTTTCGGTTTATAATAAACATTTATTTTTAAAGTTATGTCAAATTAATTTTTATAATTATAAAACTGACATCAATTGTTTTTACATAAATAGTAAAATTTTCTTATCCAAAGCTTTTAACCGTTTATTAAACTTATAACAAACCACTAACACGTGTAAAACATTTAAAGTAAACGTTTCGCACTAATAATCGAAATGTGAACAAATAGCCGACAATGATATTGAATATAAAATGAAATTGTTTACGACAACGATATAAAGATGAGTACGAAAAGTATAATATCGTCGATGACATGCAGCGGAACGCTATTCAACACAAATAGCGTTGAATGGTCTGCGGATAACTCGATATCGGTTATCATCAATAAAGGCATTTATATATTTGAATCGCATTGCGATCCAAACGAAATTTGTGAAACATTTCAATACCACAAATATTTCATTCAAAACCCTAACCAAACAATTATTTTCGACGTTGGAATCGATGGTACGGAACTGTTACCGACATGTTCTCGCGAAGAACAGCATTCAATGATGTTAGACAATGCACTGATCGCTGACACCGCAAACGCACCGACTTTTCGATGCTATAGATTAGCGAAATGGTCACCGATTACTGTTGAATATGGATCTGTGTTGGCATTGCTTACACTTGACTATAGACTAACGATTTTCATTAAACGCGGTTCTGTTTGGCACATGAGTTACGATCTTTCTCTAGAGCTTAACCAACAATTAAAAAGTTTATGGCAATCAATAGAATCGCCGGATTATCGCACATATAAAGAAAGAGCTTATAGTTGCGCCACTGTAGCGATCTGTTGGGCAAACAAATGTGTGGATCAGTCGAATGACTGCCAATCTTGTGTTTTATATGCTGGAAGTAAAAACGGTTTGATTACGATTTGGAACATATTATTCGATCAACAAATTAGTGCGGATTTAGTTTACAAATGGCAAACAAATTTCGATCAAATCACTTCCATTAACTGTTTTAACGATTACTTAATAATCGCATCGTTTAGTGGTTTAATAGTTGTGATTCATTGCGGATTCTGTTTCGATGATATGCCAAATCCGCTAACTTTATGGTCAGACGAAGACGAGATTCCTGTATATCATTTCGCGCATAAATTAGTGGACGAAAACAGTTTTGACGTTATTTTCACAAAAGCAACTTTTGTTGTTATTTGCAGAATTGAAGCTGAAAACACTGGCGATAGCATTACTTTGAATCTTAAATGTTGCAAATCAGTCGTAGGACTTCATCGAATGCCTTCAACCGGTATTTGTTCGATTATGGAATCCAGTTATTATCTCACATCAATGGATGGGAGATTAATACAAATCGATGTGTTGCCCGATTTAACGCTAAAACAATACGAAATAAGTTTAGAGGACACAAACTTTGCTGGAATGTGTGCGTACGGTATCGACAGTTCGCCGAACTCTGCGATTACAGCGATCGCTCAAATGCTTACTGTATATCACGATCATTTGGTAATCAAAGAGCCCATTCAAATCATTTTCTTTTCAAATTTCAATTTTAATCAGTTAAACGAAATATTCAGCGAAAATTATTTTAGTGCTAATCCGAGAATAAATTTTAGTGAATTAGCGAATTGGCACGACTTTTTAGACTGCCTTAAAGCATGTCTCATCAATTTTAATCAGATATGTTTGGATCAATTGTTATTAATAGCGACGAACAGCGAGGAGAATATCAAAACGTGTTGCGATGCGGTTAAGTTAAAATTGATTCGTTTTATAGCGAAAGCTATTGCGAGCTATTGTCAAACGAAAATCAGTGATAACGAACTGATTGTGCTTAAAGCGAGAGCCGATTTAAGCGAACAAATCTTATTGAAACTACACGTTCAATCTTTGTATAATAGCGTTGACGCGTCAAATCTTT
The DNA here is from genome assembly GCA_034698025.1 of Phthiracarus crinitus. Lineage (NCBI taxonomy): Eukaryota > Metazoa > Arthropoda > Arachnida > Sarcoptiformes > Phthiracaridae > Phthiracarus > Phthiracarus crinitus. The sequence goes on along the minus strand of JAQGAW010004365.1, from coordinate 725 downwards.
CAAACGACCAAATTCTGTCGTTAAAGAATATGGACTTATGGCTATCACAGTGTTTTGATATAAGTGCCGCAAATGTTAGATTTGAGTGCGACCCAGAAATATGTCCGATTTGTGACAAACATATTATGTTTGAAAATAGAAGTTATGGATCGTGCGATAAATCGCATCATTTTATCAGATGCACGAACTCATTGCTTTTGTGCGATATTGTCAAAAATAAATACGAAAAGTGTAGTCGTTGTCGTAATAACATTATAATTAAACCTCCCGTATGGAAAAAACTATCCGTTTGTTTATTTTGTTCGTAATATTATTTCGAGATTTTATGATCTATTAATGTGCCAAAAACTATAAAGTATTGAGTTTATAAGTATAGAGTTTAATTATTCTTGTTTTAAGAAAATAAAAATTTAGTTGTTCTATGGCTTGTTATATCCATTGTGTACAGTGGTTTGACGGATGAACAGAAAAGAATACGTGTGGTATAAATTTTTTCGGTTAAAGTTACTAAAAACTATATTTGAGTACATAAAGATGGAAAACGGACGGACATACTGCCAAATCTTTAAAATCTACTATTATTGAATAAAATGAATTAAAAGAGAAAATTAAATGTTTTTTTTGTTAATATTTTTGTACATAGAATTTTTAGCTCACTTTTTTTTAAAAAGGCGAGCTTATGGATTTGACAATGTCTGTCTGTCTGTCTGTCCGTCCGTACGTGC
>JAQGAW010004364.1:0-11001 GCA_034698025.1 Phthiracarus crinitus | reverse complement strand
AGACAGACTTATAATGTACTTTATAATATAAGATTAATTTAGATATAATTTAATTAATAAAAATTTATTTACCTCATCACAAATAGCGAATCAAGTAATTGAGGATTTTTTAATATTACGTATTTGTTTGAAAAAAGTAATTGTTGAGGAATTTTTGTAAAAAAATTATCCATAGTTATTGTCCCAAACAAACCATAAAATGAATGCATGTGTGATGCTATAACCCAGTATATTATTAAACTTTTAATTATATCAAGTGTTTTAAATCTTGAGTTGTCCTCAAAAAGAGTTTTCGTATTTTTAATTATCGAAAATGACAGTAATATTGGATAACATTCTGTTACATTGTTGTCTGATTTGCCGTTTATATGATTTTCAGAATGAATTAGAAATACTTCGAAACCAGTGCTAAATATTACTAGTAGTAGCAACAAAAATAGTAAACTCCTGTGAAGTAAATATAAATTAATAAATTTTAGATTAAAATTTCAGACAAATAAATTTACATAGCAATCACTTCCGAGTTATATAAAGAATAACTAATATTTTTAACGTAACATTTCTGCATAGTTTCAACAGTTAACCCTGTATTGACCACATTTAATGCTGAAATAGTGAGAAATATAAAATTATTTAATATATTAATCAATCAAATACTGTTATTCTTGCCTTCATTTATAGCATTTTGTATTTCATTTTGTTCGCACAGCGATGGCACACAAATACCCCAATAGAATGAGGTTGAAGTAACTGGTAGTATTGAAATAATATCGTAATAATCAATCAAACTTTTAGCCAATGAGTAAAATTTGTCAGTTTCGTTAAACAAATCGGTATTAATTTTCAATTCTAGCAAACAATACTTTCCAGTAATAGTCGGGGGGTTTTCATCAATAGAAGCACTATTAATATCAATACACTGATCGAAATCACCGAAACTCGAAAATTCGGTTGAAACTAAATTGTTTTCAAATTTTCCACTCGACTCAATAACTATTGCAATGATATGAAAAGTCAAAATGATTATAAACAGAAATTTAAATTCCATGAGAGAGTAATAAACGATGCACATGATTGTTTATAGAAAATTTATAGAACTAGTCTTTAAGTTAATTCGTTGTAGGGTATCACATCCTTTAATTAATATAAAGAAGAGATTGAATCTCTCTATAAAGCAAGCTTACGTACGGACGGACGGACGGACAGGGAAACAGAATCAAATCCTTAAGCTGGACGTCTCTACAAGAAAGTCTGCTAAAAATATATTTTAAAATTTGGCTAAAAATCGGCTAAAATTTGTTAAAGTAAAGGTTAAATTGCTATGTTAAACATTTTTCAATTTAAAAAACTAATGATGAAAAAGATATTAATAACTAATAGTTTTAAAAAACTTAAAAATTATTGTTGAGAACAATAGAAATGTAATTTAATAAATCTGGATATGTAAACATGAGATAGAATAAAGTTTTTGGATAAAAGTTTGGTCAAATGTTAAAAAACCGATGAGTTTTTATGACACACTTCTAAAAACTATCTTTAAAATTTAAATTGTAAATATATAGCAATTCTTAGCTTACATTTCTTTGGCCATAGTTTTTTCTTTTTATACTCATTAAATAATACAAGAATGGATTTTCTACATTTTTCTGACAAATTAGCATTAAGTAATATATTAATTGCGTTGTTCTTTGTTCTAAGCATATAAAACTTTGTTATCCTATTTCTCAAATTAATCAAACTTTCGATTGTCTTAATCAAACGTTTTTCATTAATACCAACGGATGTAATAATGATGTTATCGTCATAACTATCTTTTAATGAATCGATAAATGCTTGGCTATCATATCCACAGTTAGAACTGTCGAATACATCTTTGATTGGCGAAAATTCCTTATTATTTTCACAAATAGTAATATTAATTAAAATAATTAGCGTAACAGTTATTCGGCAAATATTCGGACAAAAATTTTTGCAAAACATTTTACATGATAAACGATTTTAAAATACATTAATTAAATGTTTGTTATTTCCTTCAAATTATTAATATTCTAGAAATTTAGCGATTAGTGAAAATTTATTTTTGTTTTTGATAGCATTGATAAAATTATTGAATTCAATAGTAGTATATACCAAGTTGACGAGTTTGTAACGCTATGGGAATTCGAAAATACCCCATCTATTATCAGTAAACGATCTCTACTGATGTACGTATTAGACTGGGTTACCATAGTGTTTGTAAGTTCATCACCAAAGTGTATGTTACAATATGTGTGTATTAATGCTATAGTATTATACTGTACTGTACGGCAGTCATTCACTGAAATGCCTGAAACTAAAACTGCATAAAAACTGAGTAAATGAGATCGAGTTCAGTCATCACAAGCAAAAGAAATAGTTCATCGGTGGTCATATCATGAAAGACCATTGTAAAGAAAACACGTCGAATTATGCGGAATTATTTATGGCAAGATTTGTCTTGTAGTCGTTGATGCCAATTATAAGAGGCTTTAAGTGGCTTATTACCCATCATTGCCGACAACAGAACAGGTTATCCCTTCTCTCTCCTCCGTATTTTTCATTGTGGTTTACCGGAGGAAATGGTTTCGGATAATGGTCCACAATTCTTATCGTCACAATTTTCTGCATTCTGCGTCGACCTTTGAATTTACTTATCGACATATCGCTCTATATCTCACTGCTTCTAATGGTGAAGCAAAACAATTTGTTCGTGTGTTGAAGGTTTGCGTACTTTTGGCAATCAGGAGAAATGGGAAAACCAAGTACAGAATTTCCTTTTCAGTTACGGTACAAAAACCAACACGAAGATTGGTAAAGCACCGGTTGAGCTGATGTTCGGACGAAACCTCCACACTTTCTGGGATCTGTTGAGATTCGACAATCGTGTCAAAGCCGACAAAGCTAGCCAAAGACTGAATACGAATCAACAAAAGAAAAGTAGAAATTTCATCGTCACAGATCCAGTTTGGGTTCGCAATTACAGTGTCAAAGACAAATATATCAAAGGAACAATTATTGACGTCCGGGTCCTCGAAAATACAAAGTTATTAACCAGTTTGGAATTTGGAAAAGACATAAATCAATTACGAAATCGTATTCTAATCATGTCTAATGGATTACAAACCGTTTCTAACAGTTCTTATGGAACCATTAGTAGTGATAAGGTCCTTATACGGGAGCCAAACAGAGACGATGGGAGGGGCCAAAGGGGGCGTGGTTTATGTTAGGGGGCGTGGCTAACCTTTAGTGAACATATTAGACATAAATCAGTAATATATATGATGTTATATTACATTAACATAATAAGTCACTATACAGAGCGATTGATTCACAAGTAACAAATATAGTGCAGTCGCTTGCAAACAGGTATACAATATATTTCATTATTAATCCATAAGTTGCAATTAGGGTTAATACCTTTAGAAAGGGTGCTTTGAATCAAATGATTGTCACTTTTAACACATCTTTGAAGTTAAGTTATTATTGATTGTGCACTGTATATTTTGTTTGAATAAACGACTGTAGCAAATGTTACTTATGAATCAATCGCTCTGTATACAGTGTTTGACTGTACTTTTCCTAGTAGTCGGTAAGGAGACTACACGAATTCTTTTTCCTATATCAGCAAATGGTAAAGTATAGGAAAAAATCAATCACTAAAAGTCAACAATTTTTGATGTGATTCATGTTAAACACAACCCCTAGGACCTATTAGCGTAAAGGGAAAGTGTGTCCGAAGGGCCGCTGGCCCAGGGGGTGTGGTCAAAATCAAAAAATCGAAAATTTTCAAACCCTAAATCTCGATTCGCCAATCAAAAATACGCATACTATAGGCCAAATTATGATTTATAACGCACAGAAACAGCGTTAAAGGAAACAAATAAGATCGAAAAAAATATTGCTTTATATATCAATAATTAATAAATCAAACATTTTTTTCAGAAATTTTTATTTTTAGTTTTTACAATTAATACCCACAAGGTAAAGTTTTGTTACATTATTTATGGTTCTTTTAGTTGATACAGCTTGATATATTTTAATAAAATTTCTAGTTATTAAATGATAGTGTTTATCTGTATTTATTTGCATCTGCAGCACTCCGAAGCATATTCGTTTAGTGTCTTTAGCTTTAAGAAAACACCATCTCCAACATTTTCGAAAATATGAGAATTTCCAATGTTCGCTCAGTCAAACAAATGACTTTAACTTTTAGGTTGACTGTTTTGATGCCATGATGCTCAACTTTATAGCCATAATACTTTTGTTCAAGGGAGACAAACTTGGTGCTTCGCGCATTATCGCCATACTCTTTTTTGATTTTATCTGTTAGCACTCCTAAATATTCAACGCAATGAACAAGGTCAATGAGAGAAAATATTGCTTGAAAATAAGATAAAAAACATTCTACAAGAGTTGTTTGTTATTTTAATTAAAATATCCAAAATTAATATTATTTGCTCAAGAATAATAAGTAAAATTTCAATTTTTAATACAAATAGTTGTAAAGTTAACAATGATGCTTTTATTAGCAAATGGAGAACAATTAAGAGATGAATTAAAAAATATAATATATTATTGAAAAACCATATTATAACTGCATTTTTTGTTAAATGACTTAAAATGAGAATTAAATAAGAAACCTTTCTGATAAATTGAACTGTGTAAATAAATCAAACATTTTTTGATAAATTTATTTATTTGAAATATTTTATAATTTATCAATTAAATTTTTTTTTCTGATAAAAGATTTAACTGTTAAATTAATTAATTTTAAAAGTCAGATTCAAAATGGAGAATTCCGCTTTTAAGCTAATTTTTGATTTTTGTTGGATGAGCCATCGTTTAATATAGTTTCGCTAAAGACCATCATATACTTTTTATTTTTAGCCATGAATAATAATTGTATTACATCGATAATTTTATTACATAAACAAGTTTTATTAAATCTTTTTCTCTTTTTTAATCTTTTTTGTTTTTTATTCATTTTTCCAATCTATGATGATTATTGGAATTACGGTTTAGCAGCTCTTTACTAGAAAATACTTTCTTGCAAATTTCGCAGTTCATTTAATAAAGTTACTTATACTTTAGAGCAATTCTCTTTATATAAACTATTGATTAAAGTTCTAAATTGACATTTACTAAAATTTATAATAAATATTTCTAATAATTAAATATACAAATATAAAATGTTATTCAGCTTTTAAATTATTGAAAATTTCGTTAAGTTGACTTGATGATAAGTTAAAGTTTCCTTCATTAGCAGTAGTTATAACAGATTTCAGTATTGAAATAAAATCTGGGTTTATTTTATCGTCTTCTTCGCTGTAGTTTGTATCAGAAACATCTTCAAAACCTTCGTTTTTGTAAACGAAGTCTCTAATTAGTCTTTTTGTCAGTTTAAGGACTTCCACCTCTGCAGCACTTACAAGTCCTTCAAGAATTGCAAGTGTCTTATCACTAATAACATCATCTTCATCATTTGATTCTGATTCGGAATATTCATCATCATATTCATATAATTCAGTTACGTCAATTAAAGACTCCTCATCTCTAATTTCAGGTTCTATTTCAGAATTTATCATTTTAAATGGGTCTATTTCGTTTGTTTTGTGAATTGTTTTCAAATGTCTTAAATAAATATCTACACGTGAAAAATATTTATTGCATATACGACAATTAAATCCTTAATCAATTTTCAAATTTTTAATTAATGTTGCGATTCTTTTTATTACCTCGATATTCTTCCTCCTCCTCAAAACTGATTTTATTATCCAATATTATCAATGAAATATAAAATAAAAAAAACTGGCTTATCTTAATGATAATGGTATATTTCATTTGTAAAGTCAAATAATAAAATGAGTTTTCCTTAACTCCTCCTCGTTTTTGTTTAATATTTTAAATGGCAATGAAATATATGTTTTATTACTTGAGGAACTCTAAAGATGGACAAAATTTTTGACAGAAGAGGTACACGCATTAAATATAAAGATTAGCCAATCACAATTCACTTAAAACTATCACATGTTTAAGAGTTAACGTCGCCATTATATTTAATATTTGTGTAATGATAATATTGTTGTTTTATTAAATATTAATTAAATTATATTATAAGTGTTAGATTAATTGTGTTTTAAAACATTGTCGGCAAACAAAGGAAATTTAAAAAGAGGTTTTGGCCATTACATTAGCTCCGCAACAAAAAAATTTTTGATAAATATGAGGAAAAAAGTTATCGTCAAAATTGCCAAAAATAAAAAAGTGTCAATCATTTCTGCAATTACTAACTCAACAGATATTTCTCGTTTTTACTTTATTCTATTTTAAAATATAGTAGTGTTTTGCCTAAAAAATCTAAAAAACGTAAGCAATTTTATAATTTTGTAAACAGTCATATCGAAAAAGTGGATACAATTATTAGTAATTATAATAAAAATAAATTATTTCCATCAAAAATGATATATACAACAAAATTTAAGAAGATTCTGAAGTAATTGTTGTAAAAAAACTTTTTTAAAATTATTTAATCAAATGGGTTTTAAATATAAACTCACCAAAAAAATTATTAGAAAAGGCTTGATATCAAGTATTGACATTAAATTAAAAATAATAAATTATCTAATAAAAAAAGGAGATTAGAAAAATTATTGCCGAATTCACATTTTATTTTTATTGATGAAACATTTATATATAAAAATATTGTGAAATATAAAATTTTGAGACCAATAAAAAATTCAAAAAATAGATTAAAAATGTCTGTTGGCAAAGCTAAGCGATATTCGATTATTCATGCGGGTTCAGTTAATGGATTTGTGCAAATTGTGAAAAAATATTTGTTATTCAAAGCATAAACAGTGATAAATTTGAAATTTGGTTAAAAACTCAAATTATTCCAATTATAAATTCAAATTCAGTAATTGTTTATGACAATGCGTCAATTCATAGCCTTTAAAACATAAAAATTCCTACAAAATCATCAACCGTAAAAGTGATAAAATCATATTTAGTTAACAATATTATTAAATTTAGTACAAAAGCAAAAAAAGAAGAATTGTTAAAATTAGAAAATGATGATACATTCAACAAAGATTATTCAGTCGATAAAATTATAAGTAATTACAGTCAGATTCCATTAAGATTACCGCCTTATATGTGTGATTTGAACCCAATAGAACTTATTTGAGGTCAGTTAAAAAAATTGTTTCAAAAAATAATTTTAACATTAATACTGAAGAGTTTAGAAAGTTAATTTCCGACTCATTCGATAAAATTAATAGTGAATTTTGATCAAAATGCGTTCGAAATGTGGTTAAAATTGAATCAATATATTGGATTAAAGATAATATTATAAATAGTAATATATTAAGTGAACACAACTATTGCAATTAATTTATTCCTTAAACATTTTATGGTATATTTATAGTTTTTTATTATTATTAACTTATGTCGAAAACTGTATATTCATTTTCATAATAACGTTCAAAAGTTTTCAACATCTCTATACATAAAATATATGTCCAGCTTTAGAGTTCCTCAAGTAATACGAATACTTTAATTGATTTTCATTTCTACCATTAGACTCTGAATCGATTCTTTTATTAATGTAATTGCCCTTTGGCAACACAAGGTAATTATTCATTTTAATTCAGCGTTTCTGGTGTACAAATTGACGCACATTAATTTTGATTTCCAATTGTTAAACGAAGAATAGTATTTATAACAAAAGAATTTAACAAAATATTGTGGGTCACTAAAGTTGATGTGCCTATGAACGCAATTCAATATGTGGCCTTTGTTTGATTTACTGGTTACAATACTCTGAAAACATAAAAATCGAAAGAGATTTCAGAATTGCAAATAAATATTACAAACAACTTTAAATTTTTTTCGAGCGCAAAAGTGACGAGCAAATCAAATACGTTGACTTTTGCAGTTTGTATCCATACGTCCTTAGCAGTAAAATATATCCAATCAAACATATAGAACTGATTATTGAGATTTTTGATTATTCACTGAACTCATACATTGGCATTGTTAAGTCCAAAGTTTTGCCACCCCGTGGTTTGTACTTACCGGTGCTTCCATTGAACCTTAAGAACAAACTTGTTTTCCCATTGAGCTTAAATTGTGATTCAAATTCACAATACCCATGTGATCATAATGACGATGAGCGCTGCCTTACAAACACATGGAACACAATTGAATTGTAAAAGCGATTGGAAAAGGTTATCGAATTGTTAAGATTTACGAAGTGCTTCATTACAATGAATGCAAAGATGATTTGTTCTCAAATTACGTTTACATGTGGCTCAAAAATAAAAAAACGCCATCCAGAGGCCTTCGAGTTGCAAAACAGAACATGAACAGCTGGCATATATTCAAGCTTACTATGATCGTTATGGGATCGAGCTTGAATATGACAAAATTGAACTCAACCCAGCTTTAAGATAAATTGCCAAACTAATGTTAAACAGCTTTTGGGGAAAGTTAGCACAACGACCTAACTTACCAGTTACTGAATTCAATAACAGTTAAGATCAGTACTGGAGCATAACTAAAGATACTCTTAAAGAAATTATTAGCGAGATAAGGGTATCTGAAGATCTAAAATGCTAGTTAATTATAAGTTTAAAAATGATATTGACGCTTAGTCAAGAAACTATATTTTACTGATTTCCTCTTTTGTAACGGCTTATGCACAACTCGAACTTTATAACTTGATGGACAAAATCGAAACAAACCGTTCAAATTCAGTACTATATCATGACATTGACTCAGTACTGTACGTGCAGCGCGATACAGATATCGATGTTGTTCACTGCGGCTAATATTTGGGAGAACTTACCGATGAAATAAAAAAAATTATGGTGATAATTCGTGTAGCACAAAGTTTGTCTCCATTTGGCCAAAGAATTATGGCTATGAAGTTGAGCATCACGGCATTAAAACAGTCAACTTAAAAGTTAAAGGCATTTGCTTGACTGAGCTAACATAAGAAATTCTCACATTTTCGAAAATATTTGAGATGGCGTATTCATACAGCAAAAGACTAAACGAATATGCTTGGAAGTGCCAAAGATGCAAATTAATACAGACAAACACCATAAATTAATAACTAGAAATTTTAATAAAATATATCAAACTGTATGTTAAGGAAACTTTACCTTATGGGTATTGATTGTAAAATTGATTTAATAATAAAAAAAATTAGAAAAAAAATGTTTAATTAATTATTTATAGATATATAAAGCAATAATTTTTTCGATCTTATTAGTGTTGTAACGCTGTTTCTGTATGTTAAGAATCATAATTTTGGTTTATAGTATGCGTATTTTTGATTGGCAAATCGAAATTTATAATTTAAAAAATTTCGATTTTTTGAGTTTGACCACGCTTCCTGGACCTCCGGCCCTTCGGCCACACTTCCCCTTAACGCTAATAGGTTGGGCATAACATGAATCAAATCGAAAATTGTGGAATTTTATTGGTTGATTTTTCCTATACTTTACCATTGGCAAATATAGGAAAAAGAATTTGTGTAGTCTCCTTATCGATTAGTATGAAAAGTACAGTCAAACACTGCATAAAGTGACATTTTGTTAAAGTAATATAACATCATATATATTAGTGATATAGTTCTAGTATGTTTCCTAAATGTTAGCCACGCCCCTTAACATAAGCCACGCCCCTTAGACCCCTCCCCTTTTCTCTGATTGGCTCCCGTATAAGGACATTATCACTACTAACATTCTTCCTCGGCTACAAGAACTCCTATATTAATATATGATTTCCCATACAACTCTACTACTACTACGTCTGTATACACCATAATTTTCAATTCAAATTTCATTTTAGAATTTATCCCTCCAATGGAAAGGTTAGTTAACTTAAACATTAAGCATAAGAGGCATAGTTTATTAATCAATGCTCTTATAACAGATCCCATTCGGCGCATAAACTAAACATTTACTGTCACCATTATCGCTGCTTATCTATATTAAAATAAATTGCAACGATTCTGATGTTTATTTCTTTTATACAATTTTGAATTAAATTTTTGGTGGTGGTTCTATTGTAATGTTAACTCATATATTTCTTAAGTAATATTTAATTATTATAAAATTTATCCTTTTTGTTAGACGATGACAGGTGATAATATACAAGGAAATAAACAGCGAAAAATATTAATTATATTGTTTTTTTTAATAATAAATGCTTGTTTTTAAACTTAAGAAATTGACGCACGCAATAACTATAGAGTTCTCTAAGGCTAGTAAGTTGTTTATGTTTTCGGTAAAAGTCTGTATCTGAAAATTTTTTAACGATGTGTATAACAATATAATAAACTGATTTCGTTTGAAAAGATATTTAGAAAAAAGAGGGACAACTAAACACCTAAACTATGTATTTAAGGTTTAAATGAATAAATTGATTTAAAAATGATTAAAAATAAAGCATGAGCTAAATTCAAATAAATTGAATTTTAAAATCAAGCAAACAAAAAATATTAAAATTATCACTTCAGTTATATTGTTAAATATTACACCGTATGTGTTATAGGATAAAAAATTTTATTCCCTTCAAACAGTGCTTTGCGCATCACGTTTTATTAACTGCACATTTATGCATATACACTAATTGTAATGCAGAAAAAGCTAATTTAAAGGTTAAAATATCATTGAAGAGGATTGACATTAAAGTTGCCGACGGTTTGACATTTGGATAACCGAACCGAAGCATTTTATGTCAACAAAATTTTAAACCGAAACCGTAAAACTGCAGTTTAAACCGCCAAACTGCCAAATATTGAATAATTAATTATATCATTGATTAAATCAAATTATATAATTAAAACTGGAATCATTTTAATTTAATTAAATTATGGTTACATATAATAAAATTATTTAAATTAAATTTAATTGTAATATTAAATTTAATAAATTATGTAAGAATGCTTCATAAGTTTAAAAAATTACGTTA
>JAQGAW010004363.1:0-11002 GCA_034698025.1 Phthiracarus crinitus | reverse complement strand
CTCTCTCTCTCTCTCTCTCTCTCTCTCTCTCTCTCTCCCCCTCTCCCCTAACTATTACCATTGGTCTTAAAATTGTGATACTATTGGTCTCCAAATTGTCGCATAAATGACTTCATTATTTGTTTCATTATGTAACATTTTTCCCCTTTTTATGTTTTGTACAGTTTATACTAAGCTATAGTTTGAAGCAGTGATGGCAAAAAGCTCAACGTGAGCTTAAGCTAGCTTGAGCTGAGCTGAGCTGAGCTGAGCTTAAAGCTCGAATTATTGATGTTCAGGAGCTTGAAGCTCAAGTTAAAAGCTCAACGTAAATTGAGCTTTAAAAAATTAAGCACTAGCTTGAAGCTCGTGGTATCGAGCTTATTGAGCTTATAAAGTATTTAATCCAACAAAACTATTATGTGTTAAATATCTTATTTTAAATCATTTTCGTATATTTGCATATAATTGTTTGTTTTCCATAAATTTTTAATTTCTATAGATTGAAACTTAATTTAGGCATAAATTTGTATTTTATTTATTTATTTTATATAATTTGACAAAATATGTTGAGGTACAAATTTTTTTTATTAGCTCAAGCTCAGCTCAACATATTTTTCTTAAGCTCAAGCTCAGGTTAAAAATAATAAGCTCAAGCTCAAGCTCGGTATATTCGAGCTTTTGCCAACTCTAGTTTGAAGACTTTGGCCATCGTTGGTTGGTTTGTAGAAACGAGTGCAATAAAATAATACAGGAGTTTTAATTTTTTGATTATTTAATTTTATTTATTATAACAGGATTTTAAGTATAATTAAGAGCTTAAGTGTACATAATAAATGTTAGTCAAATGATGATCGTTATAAATATAACTTATCTATTTTAGTTACAACGAAATTACTAAGTTATTGTTTAGTTATAGAAACTATAAAACTATTTCTTAAAATATCCTGTTAAAAATAATTGCTCATGAGATTAATATTATAAGAATTTTCAACATTTAATTTTAAAATATCAATAACGGTCTGTCATGAAGGAATGAAGTATTGATAGGATTGGGATACACTAAATTATTACCGGATTTATCGAAATAATAGGATTTTGAAAATATTAAGACAGCACATGATTGAATTTTATGTTTGATAATTCTCGATAATTAATTTTTGAAAACTAAATAAGTAAAATTATTTTTTTGTGAGACCAAAATTTATAGATTTATGATACAGTAGTAGTAAATCACAAATATTTGTTAGATTTAAATCCGAAAAAGTTGATATAATGTTACCTATTACTTATTAAATAATTTACATATGTTTATAGAAATGTTAGCAAAATGTGTTGACAATGCAAACGATTAAAATTTGATTTGATTAACAAAATTCAATGCTATATGTTAGTAATAGAAATCTCTTTATAATAATTAAAGACTATTTAACTGATGGCATCAAAAATCATTTTTATTTCTCATTTGTTTTTGTATCGCTAAATAAACACGCGAAGCAAGACTAAAATGTTATGTGTCGTAAAATGGATAAAACTAATGCATTTTGAGCGCAAATCTAAATTAATCACTTATTTTCAGTTAAACATGTTGTAATTAAGTCCCTAATGCTTTGGCGCGCATAACACGCAAAATTTAATTATCACTGTTTCGCTAATGTATGTTTAATTAGTTAATTATTAAAGATCAACATTTTATTTATTTAAGAACGTCTCGCACACACACAACACATTCTCAGTTTGTTTTTCTGAATAATTGCTTTGAATTTCGTTTTCGCTCATTAATTACATTTGTTATGAACATTTATTTTGTCGAAAAGCAGAACACGTTTTTAATAATAACTGATGTTATGTCAAAAATATCAAAACACATTTACGGTGTTTTAAAATATAAAATTATTATTAAACGCCAACATGTTTTCTATTAAAACATATTAATAATACAAATGCAATATACAATACGTAAACCGAGAAGAAATGTTTATATTGAATATGACATCAGTTTTTGTGCCATTATTTTATGCCGAAATGCGTTTCATTAATCTTTAAAATTTTATTTATGTTTCAAAAACATTTTTCAATTTATTTAATAACTCGTGTTTTGTTCGATGAGTTTTCCATTGTAAAACGCGGACACAAATATATAATGTTTTAGAATTTTGATTTATTTCGGTTGATATAAATGCTTTAAGTCGCTTCAAAATTTAGATGATAGGGTTATTGATGATTATCTCATCTAAATAATACGATTATATCGATTTGACAATTTTCTGTGTTCTGTTCGCATCGCTCTTAAAATATAGTAAAGCTGTGATTTGATTCAAACAAAAATCTTGATCTTAATATATTTTTAGAGTGAGAGCGAATCACAAGAAACTGTGATATTTTATTGATGGATCTTATTTTTTTAATAAATGCATTATTGAGCAAAATAATAAAAATATAATATAATAGAAAAGAGTTATTGATTAAAACTAAGTTTTATTTTTGTTAACAAAAAATAAAAAGAAGTCGAAACGAAAAACGATTTATTCTTTCAGCTTATTCTTGTTATTTAATTCTTTTGCTTTCATGTTTTTTTCGTATTTCTTTAATTCATTATTAATCTCTTAATCTAATTTAATAAATGAATTAGAAATGAAAACAAAATAAATATAAAAATAAATTTTTTAGGACACAGTAAAAAAATACAACTGAAAAAATAAATTCAATTAAATGAAAATAAATTATTAAATTTCTATTTTTTACGTTAGAGATAAGCGATATTAAATTAGTTATTAGTTTTGATAGAGTTTATTAATTACTTGTCAAAAAAGAAATTATTACTAATTTACGCGAAACCTAACGTTTTATACAGTAATTCGGTATAAAATTAGAGAGTTTATCGCATCGAAAAGGAGTTTTCTTGACATTAATCACTTTTCAGTGTTTGTGTTTGTCTGCGCGTAATCGTATCATTAATACGATATTAGTTTCTCTATGGGCTATGTTTGCTCTGAATTTGTATCGCTTTATGCGATTTTTAATGCACACATACTCTGCTAATAATATCGCAATCAGTAATCTAAGAATAGTATTCGCAATTGTAATTTTATTTTGGGCCCAAATTGCTCAGACATTTGGTTTGAGCAAAGATTCATTGTGTGAAACGTGTAATACGTGATCGATTAAAGCGCACGTGAATTAAAGCTATTCGCATATATCAAACATTAATTTATACATACGCTTACAATTTACTTTTTGGGTTTAAAAAATAAATATTAAATACTTATGAACGACTCAATCAAACAACTAACATAAAAGTTTATATTAATTTGTAAGTTAATATGTGATCGTTTTTATATTAATGTATATATTTTTGAAATATCAACTTAACGCACTGTTTTGAGCATAATTGTATGAGAATAAACAATTGTAAAATAAGCATTATTAAATAATGAACGCGAAACCCGCTTTGCCATTGCATAATATTATTTGATATATTCAACAAATAACGAATTTTAACACGTGAAAGCTTACGCATCACACACTCAAAATCAATTGAAACTTTTAATGTTTCGAAACTTAATAGTAAAGATAGTGGTGGTTCGGTTTAACCGCGGTTTAAACCGCCAATCAAGATAAGTCGGAGGTATCGGTTTAATTTTTTATACATAGAAAACCGCGGTTTAAACCGCCAAACCGACAATGCATTTTTATAAGATATTTTACTACTATATATTCCGAAAATAATCTAAAAATGATTATAATGATTAAAAATCATAATATATATTACTTTTAAAATAAAAATATATAATTAAATCGAAAGTAGCAACTTTGACACTTTTATATATTTACTCAATTATCGAAGCATTCTTTCATTTTATTTAATTAATTCTAATATATTTGGCGGTTTAAACCGCTGTTTTGCGGTTTCCGTTCGAAATTATCACATCCCAAAACGGTGCGGTTCGGTTTGAAAAAAGTCAAACTGTCACCAACTTTACTTAATAGAATTTAACATTCGGTTTGTAATTTCTCAAAATGCATTAAACCCTCCAAAATCAGTTATCAAACTGTAAACCGTCACTAATTTTTGATTAAAAAAACCGCATAAAAAACCGCGGTTTAAACAGCAAAACCTCAAAATATTTTAGTAGTAAATAAATCTATAATTAATCTTCAGTATATTACTAAAATCACTTTAATTTTGTCTAATTATTTTATCTTAATTAAATATTAACATTATTTAAAGAAAATTTAATTATAATTTCTTAAGCCAATATAAATTGAAAGTTGAATACATGTAAAATTTATTACTTTATAATTAATTGCATACAATCTTTTAAAAAATTCTGCATTTTATTCGTTCTGATTTTTTATAGTAATTTTTTGAAGATATAAATGTCAAATATCTAATATTGAATGGCGGTTTTGCGGTTTAACCGCGGTTTTTTGTTAATTCAAACAGCCAAAACCTCAAAAAGAAGTAAAATACGAACCGTAACCGCAACCCAAATATAACAGCCGCAATCAACCGCACCGTCGGAAGCTTTAAATTTAAATAATGTATACCTTATACCAGGGTGCCCCAGAGGGGGATATAATGTATGAAATAACCACTCCCATGAAAGTTCGAAAAGTTGGACACCCCTAACATTTTAAAAATTCATGGACGAAAAAAATTAATAATTTTGAAAAGTTTTTTGGCATTAGTAAAAAAATTGTCCATCAACACCGATGAGTTTTTGTGAAAAAATTTTTAAAAAATTATCGTTTAAATTTGTTGAGTTTTTCGAGGGGGTGTGGTTTAGGAATCATTAGGGAAAAAAATTGGAAAAAAAAATTTTAAAACAAAATTTTGGTCCGACCTCCAAAAAGTTGTCGCTTAAATCCGCTGAGTTTAGACCGCCCTCTGAAATTTGAAAATTCGAAATGAGACCAACAGACTGTGGGACACACTGCCTTATACCATACAGTATAAATTTTTATCTTGTGTGTTAATATTACTTTACACTTTCGAACTAAAGCGTTACGTCAGAATTAAGTTTATTATAATTTAGTATAAAATTGATTACAGAAACATCAAACGTTTTATTAAAGTGTGAGTTAAAGGTTATATCAATTCTTATTTTACTGCAAAAATATTCTTTACATTAAAAGCTTAATATTTATAATTTTTACTACTGAACTACTTTTTACTTAAAGTTATATAAGATTTAATTTTGATTGAAAATGAGTTAAAATAACAATAAATGGCTTTATTCTATGAAATTTCAATTTTTGGAATTACATACTGACATCTATTTTACAATAATGTAAAAACTGAATAAAATTATGAGAAAATATTATTTGCATGTTTTACAAGAATTTGTCAAATGTTGTTTAATTAGTGCATTTTATTTATACATTTTAGATGTCACTATTAATTAGTTAAATCAAAATCATTCGTTTTAATAACTTTACAACGAATTGAGAACTAAACAACAAAGAGATTGAACATTAGCTGATGTTTGACAATATGTTCACATCTCGGACCACAACTCGTAAGCTTACACTTAAGTTACAATATTATTTAAATAAAATGAGCTCATCGATTGAAAATAAAGTTGATGTGAGTTTATATTGATTTCGCTCCGATTCGAAACATATAAACATGTGATGTATCACAACAGCGTTTTTACTGCCAAAAAGTTTGACGTTTTTAGCTTCAAAACTGTTTTAATTTTTTTTGGAGAGTATTAATAGTTGGTTTTGAATATTTGAAAGTCCAGTTTCGCACGTTTTGTCAGGAGATTAATAATTTGAGATCAATTTAGAAACAAGAAATTTACATCTAAAATAAAAGCTTTTGAATACCAATGCTCAGCATTTGAGTAATTATGCATTACTTACATTAATCTGTTGTCGAATCTATAATTTATTTTTGTATTTGCGTTTTGGAGTAAATCTAAGATATAATCATTTATTAATTATGGATTAAAAAAATGTTTTAAATTTTTTCAAAATTGCAGAAATCAATCGCTGGAATTCTCTCCCATTCCATAGCAATCAAAATTGTTTAATCTAATTTCATGTATATTTAAATTATTTTAAAAGTTTAAATATAATTTCAAAACAAAAACAAGAGTTACAAGAAAACGTTATTTCAAATTATAAATATTAAAACTCAATTTTCATAAGGAATTGATTTTTGCAACAGATAATAAACTAAAATTATAAACTAAATTTTATAACTTTTAAAAAATCTAAAAAAAAATTAAAATGATCTTAATTCCATAAAAGATTGATTTAAGAGTTCGATTTAAAAACTAGATATAAATGGCTTGATTTTCTATAACTCAATTTTGGTTGATTTTTCTTAGGGTACAATTCTTTTATATGTTTTTCAAAAGATAATCGATTATCAAAAATCACAGCTAATATTTTAATTAAATCCATGTTTGTTACTGTAGTACCGCTAGAATAAATATCTAACTTTAAATTTATTCCAAAACTAAATAACTAACTGTATTATTGTAAATGTTATTTATTTTATTCTTAAAGTCATAGAATTTTTTGAATAAAAAATACTTAGATTTAACATAAAAACCGAAATTAATGTTAATTCATTTACTAGATTTATTTTTGAATTAATTATATGTTGATATAAAATAACTTTATATGTTTAAAATTTAATGTTTTATGTTAACTATTAAATAATTTAAATTATTTTGAAGAAATGAGTTAATAAGCAAAATTACTAATTCCAATACATTGATAATAATACTTTTTTATTGATTAACGTTGAAACTGATATTTTCTCAATAATATAGTAAATATTACACTTTCTGATGCATTATTATACATTAATTTTTTTGATTGCAAAATTTTTAATTTTTCTATAAATTAAAACAATCAAAATTATATTATTAAATATAAAAAGTAACATTAAATCATCGAATGTATAATTTATATTAGACATTATATCTTATTAATGTTTTTGAAGTGATTTCAGTTTTTAATTTAGATTTATAAGTGCTTTACACTAATTTTAAAGTAAATTTTTGACGTAATTTTTGTTTAAAATAATAATTTTGGTATTTATTTACGCATATAAAGTTATTTTGATTATGTTTAATTAATTATTCATCATTTAAAGTAAAATTTTATATTCCGGCCAATCTATATTGTGGTATACTACTACATACTTTTTAATTATACCAAATTATGTCTAGACTTTATGTTTTTGCCAATTATCACAAGTTTCCCTTCACTTTTTTGAACCAAACTTTTTTGAACCAAACTTTTTTTGATAAATATCTACATTAAAAAATCTATAAAACTAACTCCTGTTTATGTTGTTCTACTCTTCAAAATCGAGCTCAAAAATAATTTTGAAAACTTTAAGTTAATAAAAATGGTCCAACAAATTATTTTTGATATGTACTTTGAATTGTTTAATTTTTATATAAAGAACGGTTGAAAAATCTATAACCATTTTCAAGATAAAAAATGTTTTGTCTAAAACACATTTTCCTTCCTGGAGCGCCCCCTATACGACTTTTTGAGTTTTTTAAAAATTCTATATGATCAAAAAAATGTCCTCTATCTTACAAAAAATTATCGTTCAAAAATCTCTCTTAGGCCAACTTTGTTAACTTATTGGCGGTCTCTCTTTAACCAAAAATTTTTTCAAATTTTTCTAGTCCCATGTAACTATGATTATTAGCCCTTTAGAAATTCTAGTTCGAGTTTGACCAAATTATACTTCTTATCGTAACATTCATTTAGTCAATTCATTTAGACCTTGAGATTTAAAAATTGTTATCGCTCTGCGAGTAATAATACAAACTATGCTGTTCTGATAAATCCAGTAAAAATTGACTCAATCGCGATAAAATCCTATAATGTACTGAAATTTTTTCTTCAATAATCTGATCATTTGTCATAACCTTAAGTCCCAAAGTGCCAAAATTCGTTTAAGGTTACGTTTTGATGATCGCGTTTTGATCGCTTATATCAGTTTTACTAATTTTAAAAAACGCTCATTTTATTAAAATTTGAATGTTATATACCGAGATATGACGCTTTTTATAAAAATAGGTTTATATAATGATATTAAGTTTTGAAATTAAATATAAACGATTTTATCTTTTATAAACTCAAATAACTCTTATCCGTACGAAATTGATTTTTTTGGTTAAAACAATATTAAAGAAAAAGCTAGCGATCGACCAAAACTAACTAAAATTAACATAAAACTCAGATATTTGATGACTGACTGTATGACTATATATCGATCTTATTTACATGCGACGACGCGCTGTCACTCATGCGTTTGGCATTATTGCATACAGTATTTAGAAGTTTGTCATACCGTTATGTTGCAGCCGATAAAAGGTTATAATGTCCCGCAATCGCACCCGATATCAATTAATATATTTGTTTGTGTTACTTCTGGTGTGTTGGGTGCGATGTAATGGCATCACAAGTAATCTAACAGTTGTGGGAACAAATAAAAATGAAACCAATTCCACGACAACCAGGAAGCTATCGGTTCACATACCATTGATTGGATGGGAATGGGCTAAAGTCAAGAATCTATGGATATTTTGCGTGTTTTTACTTGTGGCCGCATTCTCTAAAATTGGTTACCATTATAGCAGTTTTTTAACCAATTTTATACCTGAGTCGTGGTAAGTGTTATTTCTGCGTTCACATCAATTTTTCCGCTTTTAATTAAACTAATTTTTATTGATCACATTTTTTGCATTTATTTTATGAAAGCATTTTAGTTTTAATTGGTTTAGCGTTTGGTGCGTCTATACAGTAAGACATATTGATTAATAAATGCATTATATTTAAGTCATTAATTTTGTTTCTATAGTTTATTAGATCAGACACACGAAGTGCCCAAATTTACTGTCGATCTATTTTTCTTCGCTCTTTTGCCGCCGTAAGTGTTATTTAGAAATTTTGTTAAAAAATACTTATTTGAATTTATATACATTTTTCTTAAAAGAGATTATGTTTTTGTTTCAATTGGCAGAATAATTCTTGAATCTGCGTATTCCTTACACGATCGCGATTTCTTTAATAACATTGGAACTATACTGCTCTATGCAGTTGTTGTGAGTAAAACCAATTTTCATATTTCATACTTGAAGTATTGATTTTTCTATTGATTTCATCAGTTAAATATACACATGAGTTACACGTTTTAGAGTGTAATTACCATATAAAAACAAAACTTGGTTAAGATTCTGTTGAAAATTTAATTCATTCTCTAAGTTTATTTTTATTTCATATACAGTACTGTACTAAAAAACTTAATCGCATTTACTGCGCTTTTCTTTCTATTTCCAAAACCAATGTACACGCAGTTCAATTTTTACCGTGACTTTAATGGTATATATATCTACCTATGTATTGGAATAAACTATCGTATATTTTAAAACGCGAGAGTTTTTTAGTTTCATTTATGAAAACTCTTTTTTCTTTGATACGCAAAATTTTACAATACTTAACAAGATATGTTGTAATAAGCATATAAAGAATTTGTGCGAATTACTAATAACAGTCCAGTATTGAATTGTTCCAATGTTTTCATGTTCATAATGATTGGCAATTTTATTATATTTTATTTGTATTTTTATTGTGTTTATTTCTTTTTTATTGGATAACATTTATTTTAATATTTATATTTAATGATATTAAATTCGATATAAAACATTATATATTTGATGAACTTTTATTTAGTTTGTATATTACATCAGTGTCTCAGTTTCTTAATTTATTTAATTGTTTTCATATCATTATAGATCTAAGTTTACTGTTGTTTTGCAATTTCATTACATATTGTTATTGCAGTACTGTATTCAACTTTCTACATATAGAAAAAGATTTTAAAGCAAAATCGAAATAAAATAGAAAACTATTATTTTTATTTATAATTTTAAGTTTAAAATGTAATTAATTATCAAATGCTTTTATTATGATTAAGGCCAAACAAGTTCGGGTTCGCCCGAATCGCGTTAGTTCATATAAACCTTCGGGACGCTTATATAAACATTTTATATGATTAGGGGCGCGAAAATCGTTAATTAACGATTTCTTAAAACCACTCAAAATCGATATGAAAACGTATATTTAATTGGTATTTAACTTAAAAACTTTTAAAAAAGAAATATAATTAACGAAACAAACGGTTTTAAATATAACTAACGATTTTATTTATTTAAAACGATTGCAGTTTTTTATCAACTTTTATATATATTTTCTCAAATATTGCAGTTTTATTTGAAGTTTTCATATAATTTGGATAAATACCATGTTTGTAATTCCAGTAACGAAATGATTGATTGATTGTTGCCACAGAAAAAGTTAATATAAGAATTAAGTTCCAATGATAGCGTATATTTAAAAAGAAAGAGAAATCTCCGATTTTGATAAAAATATCTTTGTTCTCAATTTTAGTTAATGAAGAGAATAATGATCGAACACATAGGATTATAACACATATAAGTGTTATAATTGGTTTGGAATATAATCGACTTCTTTTAGCATTTCCAATCATGAACTGCCACAATCCTATCTCATAGAAGTGATTGCCTGCATTTTCTATTATCATATATGGCGGCAATGGTTTACTTGTATTTAATTTTTCCTTAATTTAATTGAAAAATTAAAGAGAAAAAAATCAAATAATTTTTGATGATCAATATAAGTTTGTCGTAATTTTATTTATTAAAAGTTTAAACTGAAATATGAATTATTATTTATAAAAATTTGAAGTTTTTTATTTTTTTATTGTTTAAGCATAAAATTTACTATATTCTTAAAATTTGTATGATATGGCTTTAAATATTGTCACTATTTTACGGAAATTCTATAATGCAAAATAAATATTGAGTTTAATATCGAAATGAACATAAAATATAATCATTTAAATTTTAAAAGGTGGTTTTTAAATGTCAAATAAAAAAATAAAAATTTCAATAAAATAAATTCATTTTTTCAAATAATAGTTTATAATATAAGAAGGGAGAGCAATATTCATATTTTA
>JAQGAW010004362.1:0-11005 GCA_034698025.1 Phthiracarus crinitus | reverse complement strand
TTTGACCGACAACTACATTAGTCTCGGCATTAGCAGTGGTTCATTGGATGCGAGATTCTGCTGTATAGTAATCGTTTTGTAAGACTGTCAACAGCATCCCTCAAAAGCGTATGACACTTTGGTGGAGTATACATATAAAGTTATACTATATATACCGAACTTTTCAGAGCTCAGGAAACATTTGGAAAATACGTACTTTTGTTATACCAATTATGAAATAAAAGCTATGAATCCCAACTTGTGATTATTTCGATAGTCTATTTTTATATTTATCAGCGATTTGTAAAATATTATTAACAATTTCGTCTATATTTTAAATAAAACTTATAGAAGATTCAAAATTCTAAACGCTCAGTGATGCAAACGCTCTTTTAAAAAAGACACACCGCTTGCGCTCACACTCGGGGAAAATGAAAACGCTCGCGAAGTCCCTGTAAACTAGCAAAAGGGATAACGGGTTTTTGGTCGCTTCCCGCTCAGTATCCGTTACTAATTAAACAATGACTTAACAGCATTTCAGTTGGATTAGTAAATTTTATTGATAAATGCGTACAAAAATATGAATGTAATAAACTTCGTTACAACAAAATGGCACTTATGAGCTAAGTATTCGAAAAAACGTAATACAAAATATCGAAATAATATAATATTGAATAAAATGATATTATTTAGTAAAACAATCGCTAATTTTACTTAATAATATAAACGAAATCATAAGTAAAAATATTAATAAAAAAACAAAATAATCAAAATAATGGATCCGAAAACTCTCAGATCTTTCGAACGTATTGAGCAATAGACTCCTAACCGGAATCTCTCTCATCGTTAGCTTTCGTCTTAAATAATATTATTCCTTTTGCTCTCGTGTTCTCTCCATTGGTCAGCGATTGAATATTTGAAGTTTCGGACGGTTGAGGTAATAAAACGGCAAAATAATAAATCTTTATTATGTGCCATATGTGTAACTGTCATCGCTTTCCTAGAATTCCTTTTTAGCCACTTTTTTGTTTACAGTCCCTTTCTTGAATGGATCGAGCGCTGAGCGCAAACCGAGTCTATTTAAGTGGAATCCTAAAGGAAAAAAATTTATACCTAATTAGTAGAAAATTATTTGCACTAATAAGCGAAATTAAAGAATTTTAATAAGATTTTTTATAAACTTTAAATTTAAGTTTGTTTATGCTAAAAAATTCTAAATAATTTGATAAAATCCTAATTTTCAAAAATACTTTTGGGAGTTCGTTTGCGCTTAGCCTTTCGTCGTTAGACATATGCTGGGTAAAAATCTGACGCTCGACGTTTGCGCTCAGCACTGACACTGCTCGACCTTTGAACATAAACGCATAAAATATAAATATAAAATACTATGAATAGGTAATTATTAGGGTCTTGAAAATCGTTAGAAAAATAAGTTGTCAAATCGTTAAATAATTAGAAAATCGAGAAAATCGTTAGAAATTTTTTATTTTAAAATAATTTAAAAACGATTAATTAAAACCTAAAATAAATTCATTAAAATCTTTCTGCTCTCAAAAAAGATTATAAAAATTAAATATAAATCAACCAAAACTGAAGTTTATAATTTTAAGTAAAATGCACTTTTTCTGATTAAAAAATACAGATTTATTACAAATGCGTTTAAGATGTATTTAATTATAAAATTTCGGTACATTCTTGCTGTTTTTTCACATTTTTAGGCTATATTTAAGATAATTTTACAAAAATCGTTAGTTTTGTTTGAATTCGTTAATTTTGTTAGAATCTTTTAAAAAATTCAAATAAATTTAAAATCTACAACGATTAAGATTATTGTACATATGGTTTGAATCAAGTAATTTAGTTGAAAAAATAAATCGTTAATTAACGATTTTCAAGACCCTAGTAATTATGTTAACGATGCCTTAAGGTTGTAAACTTAATTCTCCTAAAATAAACCCACTTTTCATGAATAAGTCCGGTTTGTTTAAATAAAATTCCGGTAATATTTCTTTGAAAATATTTGAATCACTCGGAGATTAAATGATCAAAACTATTCCATAGCAAAACATTTTTATTTATTTTAATTGAATTATAATTCATAATTACAGCGAAACTAATCAATATTCGAAACACGACAGATTTAATGGAATTATTTATACAAATTGATGTGTTTCTAGTAAAATAAAACAAAATTTAATTATTCCTATAACAAAATAGCATTTAAATAACAAAATAGCATTAATCTTGAACTATATTCATAAACCTTTATCGCATTACGCAAACTTTTTACTAATATATAACTTAGATATTCCTAAATAAACATAATAATCAGTCATAAATAATATGGAATCAGTTTCATGTAGTTTTTACTAGAAATGTTACAGTATTTAGTTATAATCTAACTCAAGATTAGATTCATTTATTAGACATACGCGGCTTATCTCTTCTTATGTTCATATTATGGTCATAATCAGACAAACTCAACATAATATACGGTTATATAAATAAACTACAACTATATGTTTGACGTTTCCATATCATTAAATACAGAACCAAAAATCTTATATAAAACACATTTAACATTATGTAACACACATTATACACATATGTAGTGAAAGAGTGTGGAGTAAAACCATGAAAACGCGTGTGAAGAAGCAATCGCTTTATTATTTAACGAAGTTTTGGTTATTCGCAAAGAACATTACACTTTCGATTCTCATTCCAGTATAGACAGTGTTATCGCGTATATATATATAAGTTTCGCTATGTCTCAGCTTTTCGTATTCTAAATGGAATTAGTGTACGTATAGTTACTGTATTATACTGTACTCTTCTACACAATATAATATACAGTATATAGAATATAAGGAAATAGTTTGGCGTCACGTCAGGTCATGCCTCCTGTAATAACAATGCATAGTGAATGAGTAAAAAATAAAATCAATATTCTCAGTGTTCGTACATTACCCTCGCTTTACATTGAATGAAAGTACAGTACACTGTGCTGTTAACGCGAGTTCTGTTTCTCTATTATTCATTTTTGGACATTTGATACGACATACAGACAACAATAAATCGAACACAGTTTTGCGTTATCCTAAACAGAATCAAACCGATCACAACCGCCGAGAAATGGTTCTCGGATTCAGTGCTTCGCGTATCTCTCAGTTCGACGAAAATCGACAAATACTTTTTTATTGCGGCTTATTCTCGAGTATTACCGGATCTTTTTGGTTAATCATGGGTTTGATCATGAAATATGCGTTTCCTAAACCAGTTGGCGCTTCAGTTAATTCAGTGGCTTATGGTATAATGTTTGTGGGCGTTCTTGTGCTTATTATCGGCATTCTATTCACTGCAACCATTTTTATAAGCGCTACCATTAAAAGTAACGCATCCGTGTCTTCATCGACCACCGAATCCGGTTCACCAACAAAATCAACGGATCCGATCATATCTGTGGCTTAAGTTAATCGATCACTCAATTAAATTATATGATTGTATTTGTATTACTGTTACCGTATTTTATGTTATATTGTATTGCGTTTATGTGTATGTGTTGTAATCATTTTACAATTTTTTATATCTAAATATTTCATTACTGTGTAATAATAATAATATTAATTCACTTAACTGTGAACTTTTCCTAAAAAATTGATTTGTAAGCGCTATTATTGCGTTATCAATGCACAAATAAAGCAAAAACTTTTCACATGAGTTCTTATCGATTCATTTCTATTTCGCAAAATAATGATTTTTGTTGGATATATGTTTGCTGTATATCTTATAGAAACCATTCTTAGAATTGGCTGGTATTAGAAATCAAAATTATTTTTGAGATTCACCAAAAAAATGGAAAATATTACTAAATTAATATAATTAAAATATTTAACAAACAATGGCGAAAATACGATAAATTGATTTCATATCTGAATAGTTGGCATTAAAATCGTTAAACAATTTTATGTAATTATTATCAGTTCATGTTCGAAACTCTATTATGTTTGGGTTAATATTAATTAAGATTTGCGACTCAAGTTTTGGACGCATTAATAAGCACAGAGTATTGAAAGCTGAGAAATAAGCACATTATTGAAACGTGAGCTTAACGTTATTTCAATGGCAAATAAATACTGTATTTACGACGTTTCAATACTTTGATTTTTATACATTGTATTAATTGCTTACACAAAGTAGCGATTATTAAAGTACACGCCTTTTTATTAAATACGGTACAAGTTTGTTAAACGACGATTTGTTTAAAAAAATGAGTGTTAAAAGTGATACAGTATCTAAAATCACACAAAACGTTTCGTTTACTAATAGCTATGACTAAAAGTTCGTTTAGTTTGTTTGGATTACGCTTTAGACTATATTTAGACAAATATTTCGTTAACCGTTTAAAAGAACTGAATCGTGATTGGGTTATATAATCTTATAAAACAGTATTACAGTGTTATACATATGTATATACTGTATGTCAAAATATTGATATGTATATAATGATAAATAAAGAACCGCTTAAAATATTTAATTGTAATCATAATATAGAGAAGAGATTCGGAAACTAAAACTATAAATCGTTTCTTTAATGTAAAATTAGAATTATTGTTCATTATATACATAATTAAAAGCATATACAATACTTAACATAATTTACGATTTGCATCAAAGATTTTACGTAAAACTATATTTTCTACCAAATGGCTAATAAATACTTGGAACTTAAATTTTCAAAAAATAATACGCGATTAGAAATTGTTTGCATTGCTATAAATATCTCAAACTGAAACGATTATATTTATGACGTCATATTATAGTTCAAAGTTTAGAGCAAAAAGTTTGATGACCAATGAATTAGACATAACGACGCTATTCTTATACTACATATTAACACATTATAACGCATTAACATTTAATAATTCAAAATTGAAAACTTGAAACCAGTAATAATAATCGGTTTGAGTGAACAGTTGTCTATTAGTTATAATAATTGTTACTCATTATAGTTACTATTAATCATTTAATAAATATAATTAAATCATATTACAAACAATTAGTTAACTATAGTTTTGTGTTAATAAGTAATAATCATTTAACGAAATGAGTTTAAGCAAACTGAACAATAATTTGGCGCAATTTTGCGACAAAACCGCTAAAATCGATGTCCGAAAGCTTCCGCCGCCACCGATAAACAATTACATGTATCACGAGAGCAGATATAAGATCGAGCTCTGCAGACACTATGACGAACTCGGAACGTGTCGTTTCGGCGATCGATGTCTGTTCGCTCACGGAGACCACGAACTCAGACCATGCACTTTCCGTCACCCGCTATATCGCACGAAGATATGCCGACTGTTCGCCGGCAATGGCTTCTGCGTGTATGGCAACCGATGTTCGTTCATTCACGTGAAACCCGTGTTGGAACGAGAGTTGGAACGATTGGACCACATCTGTCGCGACAATCCTATTCCAATGCCCGAAAATCCGGTGAGTTGTCAACTGGTTTCGCTTAACTTTGATTCGTCGAAGGTTTTGGTGCGAAGAATCGATTTGAATGATCGAGAGTTGCCGTCGCGCTTCCATTTGTGGCCCAAATATGGTGATCAGCGACAGTCATATGTTGAACGCAACCATAATGGCGACCGTTTGACCACATTTGCTCGAATCACTTCCATGTCTGACGACAGCGAGTAATATAATCATTCCAAACAAACAATCATTTTTTTATGTACAAAAATTATCTGTTTTTTAAGAAAATGTTAAATCTTTTAGTTTTTTAATCGTTATTTTAAACTATATATGAAAACTTTTGTTTCTGCACATTGAATACCGTTTTAAACTTTTTGTTGAGAACACGTAAGCATTAATTTTAATTACATTTTCACTCTTATTCCTATGATTTTATTTTTATGCAAATTTTTAAATGATAGCCATTAACATTAATTCAATACATTAATTATAATTCTTTTAACGTTTAATATATATAAAAAAAACTTATATTGTATTATATACTATAATCTGATAAAATTTTGTAATGCATTAAACATATAAATATCGTTTTTATACTGTAATATTGATTTGTATTGTAAAACTTAATCCATTAATTGCATAAAATGAAATAAAAATTTTACAAAAAAACAAAAACCAAATTACAAGATCAAAATTCATTGCATGCGTATTAATAGGAATTGTTTATTTAATTTTTATTGCATATCAAATAAATAGACATCGCGTTACAGATGTATAGAAATTAGTTGATGACTAACTTTATTGTTTAAACAAAATTATCTATAAATATATATTGTTGTCTAAAAAAGTTCTTCGGGTGACGTAAGGTTTATTGTTGAGTTCACTTCCCTTTCGTTTATTTTTGTTGTCGAATTGACACATATTCGCCAATAAATGAATTGTCATCACTTATTTTGTGGTTCGCTATAAAAACCGAAATACGACACACATTTTTTTCTTATTGCTGATATCGGTGTGAACTTCGCGTTTAACTTAACTTACATTTCAATATATGATTG
The DNA here is from genome assembly GCA_034698025.1 of Phthiracarus crinitus. NCBI lineage: Eukaryota > Metazoa > Arthropoda > Arachnida > Sarcoptiformes > Phthiracaridae > Phthiracarus > Phthiracarus crinitus. The sequence goes on along the minus strand of JAQGAW010004362.1, from coordinate 4,493 downwards.
AAATTTAAACTTAAAATAATAATGAGTTGTCAAAGTTTATGGAAAATTGTGTGTGTAATTTGCTTTATTCTAGATCTTCAAGTATTGCACGCTTTTAAAGGCTACACTGGAATGAATAATATGAAACCACCGAAAATGAAGTATCAACCACTTCCACCTTTTCCCCAATTTCCACAATACCCGAAACCTATGCCAACGACGACAACAACAACTACGACGACGACAACCACAACTGAAGCTCCAGCAACGACTCCCGCTTACAGTCGGCCAATGTATCCAATGAATCCTTTTAATCATTTTATGGGTTATAAGCATTATCAACCAGTAGTAGTCGTTATGGTGCCGTTTCCTGTTGGTTATCACCAGCCGTATAATACTTACAAAACAACAAGTGCTCCCACAACTGCCGCCCCAACCACTGAAGTGGTTACCACCGAAGCTGTGACTACCGAAGAGTATGGCTGGTCATCGATGAATACGGGCGGATATGGCGGCGGAATGAATATGAATATGAATATGGGTGGATATAAAAAGAAATAAATTAGATCTGAGTTTTTTTCGTTTTTTAATTATTATTAGTTAACATTATGTCATTGATTAACAGTTTATGACAAATCAATTTTATACTGTATAAAGAAATGCTTGACTAGTTTTGATTTTTGAATTAATAAAACATTAGTACAAATTATTTAAATAAACTCACTTTAATATGTATTTTATATTTAAATGGTTCACTTAATTAAAAATGACTTAACAAGTTTTTTAATTCAACAAATTATTGAAGTCCCCATTGTTTAGAGTTTTGTAATTTGAGAAACATTTTTATGCTATTTGTTATTATCGCAATGCTTGAACTATCATTCCTTAAATTTTACGTTCTTTGATAGTTAATAATTGTTCAAAAGCACATTTTTCTTAAAAAACTGTATTGACTACAATTAACCTGTCAATTATAGTCCCAGTGGTTTAATAAGTCGCACAATACATTTACCAGTATATCAAATTAAGTTTTCACATCGTGTCTGTATTATTTTGGATTCAAAAACTTTATTGGACATTATATTAAGCTTCAAACATGAGAAATATTTGGAAAAAACGAACCATAAAGTTTCAAAAAGCAATGAATTTTTTAGAGATAGTAAATTCCAAAGCAACTAATCTATTAAAATTTATTCATAACCAAAAATATTGGCAACAGATTTGAAAAGTCGCGCAAATAGTTTTTATTTGCAAAACTATTGCATTGAATAAACGCGAGTTTTCGACTAACATTAATAAAATAAACAGTTTATATACGTTATCCTAAAATAATTTATTTCTCAATGCCTGCGTTTCATTAACAGAAAATATCGAGTGTTTATATCCGTGTAAATTAAACGAAAACCAAAAATAAAACTATTTATAAACTTTTTAAAACAATAAACACAACACACGATTGCGTTCACACGCGTATATACAGCGCTATCTATGGTTGAATGAGCGCGTATTGAATGGCACTAAATATAAAAATCGTTTTGTAAACAAAACGAAAATATCAGCAATTTTTTAAAATTAAAATCTAATTAATTATTACCATTGAATTGTTATCGAAAATCGCAGACAATTGAAATGTTGCGAAGTGGCTGTCCATCACAACTCAATAAACGAAAAAATGTGTCAAATAATGGACAAATTAGTGGTAAAAAATTATGCGTCACTTTCATGAAACAACCATTGAGTCCAAGCAAATCGCAAAACATTATTGTCTCTAAAACCAGTGGTAATAATGGTCGCAATGGTAGTGGTTTTGCATGTGGCGGCGAACGCAGTGTTTCGCACGAAGAGCTCATTCGACAAATTCTTTCGCGACCATTCAAAGTGCCGATCAATAATTATCGCGGTTTGTAATCACAATTTATTATATATTTAAACAAAACAAATCTAAACATAGTTTTCTCGCTGCAAACATAGGTTCCTCTTATCGATCGCTTGGCGTTCGTATGTCCGGCGGTCGACACGCTCTTCACGATCCCGAAGAAGATAACGCTTTACTGCTTTATAGTCCGCCAGCTCTGAGCGCTCACCAAATGATTAAAGTGAAGGCAAGCGAACAGAAGGTTCACGTCGTTGTCGATCCTGTGCTCACATCAGTGCTTCGACCGCATCAGAGAGAAGGCGTTAAGTTTATGTGGGACTGCGTGACAGGCGTACAGATTGAGAACAGTTATGGCTGTATTATGGCTGATGAGATGGGTTTAGGAAAGACATTGCAATGCGTTTCGCTTTTATGGACTTTACTCAAACAAAGTCCCGATTGTAAGCCAACCATCGATAAGGCTATTATTGTTTCGCCCAGTAGTTTAGTGAAGAACTGGTACAACGAAATCATCAAATGGTTGTCCAACAGATTGTCGCCGATGGTTATCGATGGCGGTTCCAAACAAGATATTGACAACCATTTGCGTTCGTTTATTACGCCATTCAAAGGTCGCAGAAGTATTAATTCCGTTTTGATAATATCATACGAGACATTCCGTCTTCACGCCGATATCTTACATCAGGGAGAGGTTGGACTGATTATCTGTGATGAGGGACACCGACTGAAGAATATGGAGAATCAAACCTATCACGCGTTGAATCAGTTGAACGCTAAGCGACGTATTTTGCTGTCCGGAACTCCCATTCAGAACGATCTTCTCGAGTACTTCAGTTTACTCCACTTTGTTAATCAAGGAATACTTGGAACTGCGTCTGAGTTTAGGAAAAAGTACGAAACACCAATTTTACGCGGAAGGGATGCCGCAGCTTCTGATCGCGACCACCAAATCGGTAAAGAACGACTCGAAGAGCTGATAGCTATTGTCAACAAATGCATGATTAGGCGAACGTCAGCCATTTTATCGAAGTATTTGCCCGTTAAAATTGAGCAAATAATTTGCTGCGGTTTGACTGATCTCCAGAAAAAAATCTACAAATATTTTCTTTCGAGCAAAGCTGTGAGACTTGCCGTTAATGATGTTATGAACGGTTCAAAGACAGGTAGCAATGCGTCGCTAATTGCGATAACGTTTTTAAAAAAGCTATGTAATAGTCCACAACTGGCGTATGATATGTGTAAAGAAGGAAAGAGTGGTTTGGAAGAAATAATAAATCAGTTTCCCTCTGATTTCGCATCGCTTAACGCAAAGCAAATAATGCCTAATTTATCGGGAAAAATGAAAATATTGGACACTTTATTAGCGTTTATTAAAACCGAAACCACTGATAGAGTGGTTCTAGTCTCGAATTACACTCAAACATTGGACTTATTCGAGCGGTTATGTCGAGCGCGTAATTACCGTTACGTACGATTAGACGGTTCAATGACAATCAAAAAGCGCGGAAAAGTTGTGGAAAGTTTCAATAACCCGAACAGTTCAGACTTTATATTTATGTTAAGCTCGAAAGCTGGCGGATGTGGTTTGAATCTGATTGGTGCCAATCGTTTGGTGATGTATGATCCAGACTGGAATCCGGCAAATGATGGCCAAGCAATGGCACGCGTTTGGAGAGATGGCCAGAAGAAGCAATGTTTCATCTATAGGTTACTATCGACGGGCACTATAGAAGAGAAAATTTTTCAGCGACAGACGCATAAAAAAGCGTTAAGCAGTTGCGTTGTGGACAATGAGGAGGACGTGCAGCGACACTTCACTCTCGCAGACCTTAAAGAATTGTTTCGATTCGAGGAACATATTAATAGCGATACGCATAGAAAGTTGAACTGTAAAAATTGTGTGAATGGTATACCGCATCGACAGCCGCCTCAAGACGCCGATTGTACCAGAGATTTGTCTGATTGGTATCATTGTCCCGATAAGAGAAATGTTGTTGACGTCATTCTTAAGAAAGTGTGGGATCACGGCATCACTTATTGCTTTCATCAGAAATCTCACGAACAAAAAGAGATTCCTTAACATTGAATTTACAATTGTCTTATAATAGTGTAATGATGTTATGATAACATACACTTTTTTAAAATTAAAGTTTTAAGTTATATATTTTTTATTTTATTTGTTTTTATTTGTAATATATAGATATTTCATATTTCATTTGTTATTAACGTTTGATTCATAAGCAAATGAAATCATTTTTTAGTAAATTAAAAGTACGATACAAAGAACTCATTGCCGTAAATAAATTAAATGTAAAACTAATAAACGTAAAACTGTTTGATAAAACGGATTCAAAATGTATTTTCGCATTCATTAAAACGCATTTACAGTATTGTGTTGCGTTGAATCAGTACATAATTAGAATTATATTTAACAAAATCAAATAAACGTAAAAACTTTTTAAAAACAAATATTTATTGATTAATAATATGAATAGAATTTGATGAGAATATGTTTGAATATGTTTAATGCCACATGAATTTGAAGCATAGTTGACGCTCTCGTTTCGTGTGTTCTTTCGAAAACAATGATAACCAAACCATACGTAAACTATCGAAACGATTGTAAATGTTGACCACC
>JAQGAW010004361.1:0-11007 GCA_034698025.1 Phthiracarus crinitus | reverse complement strand
GTAAGCATTAAGCACTCATTCTAGCCTTTTGCTAGTCTTATCATACAGTTAGCAATAAACACGTGTACATCACTGAGTATTATAAATACTTTACTGTATTTCTAACCATTATTTAGTGTTAATAAAGTTCTTTTTTTTGTGTTAATTAGAATACGGTGTATAATATATCATCCACTCAGCGGTTCTAATTCCAGTGTCGATAAAATTATTAAGTTATTCGGAGTGGCATTTTAAGTTATATTTAGAATTTTATAACGATTAATTTAATTTAAAATGAATAAGAATCGAATTATCCACATTTTAGAGTGTCATATTCCGATCTAAATAAACAATTTTATTAAATACAAAATAACGAAAATGTTTAGATATAAATTTCAAAGTTTGAAAACATAACGATATCAATGGGAGCGAGCGATAGAAGAGAGTGAGTACTATTTAAAATAAAATTCCGACATATTTTATAGAAAAGAGCGAGAAAACTAACTTAACTTATAAATGAAAAGTCAGATATTACGACCGTTTAGATCTTGTTTTCAATTGTTTTTCTTGGCAAAAGTCGAAACCACGCCCCTCGAAAAAATCTCTACTAATTTAATTCGTAATTTTTTTAATTTTCACCAAAAATTTAATTGGATCGCAAAATCTCATCTGATTTAATGGAGAATTTTTTACAAATACATGTGCGCATCAATACAAATTAATGAAGCTTATGTTAGTTACGAATTTCGGTTGAAATTTCTCATTTTCGGTTTATTTGGTTGGAAACTTAAAATCGGGTTAATTCGGTTAAAAATTTATGACTTAAAAGCTTTATTTTAGCTTTATTTCGATGTTTATAATTCCTGTAATTAATTGTTTGAGTGATTATTGCCATAAATAAATTGAAAATTACTTTAAGTATATGCCATGTCTTTATTTTTAAAATACAAAGATAATATACTTGTAGATATCTTCAACCTTTTCAATTTTATTTTAATCATTAATATTTTCAAATTTTATAAATTTAAATTTATTTTGGAATTTAGTCATATAAGGAAGCTTTCAAAAACACAAAAGAATTTTATAATTTTTTTATAAGTTTGTTTGAATAAGTAGTCTATATAAGATACAAAAATTTTGTGTAGCAATAACCATGATTTAAATATTGAAAAATATTATACTGCAAATATTTTATAAATTTTTTTAATTAGAATTTTAATTGAATGATTTTTAAAGATAACAATATTTTTACATATATCATCAAGTTCTTTTATTTTTTAATAAAATATATTTTATTATTCAAGTTTATCTTGAAAAAATTAATTAATTACATTTAATAATTGATTTTTTTTTCTTTCAAACTTAAAAATAAAATAGAAAAGGTATTAACATACATAAAAAAGCTCACTTTGTGTTATATTCTATTTTAATTCAATATTATAGTCAAATTTACTCTGTTTTTAGTAATTTTGGAATCTATATTATTTATTATATTGTTGCAAAACTATATTTTATTTTTGTTTATAAGCAGTTATAACATTAACTAAATATTGTTTAAATGAAAAAGTTTATAGTTTTATAATATATATATGTAAATATCACTTCAGTAAGTGTATTGAGAATTTTGATTCAGTTGTGCTTTAGCTTTCAACGTGTCAACATCTCATAAATTGTTGTTAATCTAACACACAGAAGTATTATATAAGCGAATATAATTACGCAAGAGATTGGATTTAACTCGAAATAGTTTACTGGTTTTATTTTAAACAATTTTTGATCCATTTTTATTCTATTTTATCATTATCCTATTTAATTAAAAGATTTTAAAGCCATTTTTGTTTATTTTAACCAAATTTTAGTTCTTTTTTAGTTTATTATTTGTCATTTTTAGACAATTATAAGTTATTTTGTGTCCTTTTTTACAATTTTTGGCTTATTTATCACGTTTTATGATATTTATCACTTACAAAAGACACCGATCTTCAATAAAATAGACTACTATCCCTTAATATAAATATAAAGATGGTCTACATACGGACATCTAAAATCCAATAGCTTTGGACAAAGTGAGCTAAAAAAATTTTATTAAATGTTCGATTGTCTTATTTTATTGAATTTATTTATAGATAATTAAAATTTATTAGGAAACAATACTCTATAATTCCTTGTACTCTATTCAATAGAAAGTTTTCTGCTTCTTTAAATTGACAACTATGACACTGAAACATTTGAATGCTATACACAAGGTATATTACCTTAATTAAATTATAAAATGAATACAATTTCACGAATGTTAGTTATTTTTCATATATATTTCTCACTATTGAATGTAAACAGATATTGTTTTCATACAAATTAGAGTTGAATAAACTTTTATTTTATATTTTATAAAATTAAGGATTTAAAATTCAATTATATAAGAACGTTATTTCTAAATTATTTAAAATAAAATTTATGTATTATCTCACTGATAATCAACCGTATAAAATTATTAGAGAATCAAATTAATAGCATTTATGGCATATAAAAATAGCGCTATAAATAGCATTAATAAATGACCAAAATAGCATTTATAAATAGCATTTATAAATAGCATTTATAAATAGCATTTATAAATAGCATTTATAAATTTTAAATATTACCTTAATTTTAACTTAAATTCAATTTTCCATTATTTAGCAGTTTTCTAACTTTGTATTAAGTTAAAAAATTTTAAAAATTAAAATAAAATATATTTTTTAGTTTTGAATTTGTTACTTTTTGATAGAAATAAAAAAATTAAGGTTGGAGTAACAATAACTCTTCTGATTTAATTGACAAATTTTCTGTTTTAGGATAGAATAGCAAAATTAGCATTTCTAGCATTTAAATTCAAAAATATGAAAATAGAGCAATTTATAAATGGAGCTAAAACGACTCCATACTATGTGATTCGTGCACAAATAGATTTTTATGGTTCTAATATATGAAACAAAAAAGTAGCAAATGCTATAATTTTGATTATCTAAAAATTATATAAAAGATAAAAAATATAAAACTAAGATTTTAATTTTTTATTTTAATGATTTACAAACTATGCTGTATTAAACAAGTTTGATTGTATATTAACCTAAATATTAAATAATAATTTATATTTAATTATTTTTCTAATTTTACTTAAATTTAAAATTATAACAATTTAAAAATTTGTTCCAAATTTGTTATAATATCATCTTTCTTTAATCCATTTTGCAAAATTTGGTAAATAAATAGAAGATATTAATTACTTTAATATATATTACAGTTTATTCCGTATCTTTATTTACATAAGTATAGCTATTCTTCCATTTGAAAAATTATCAGGTTGATTTCAATAAACATAAATAAAGAATAGATAATGAAAATGATTTAAACAAAAAAATGAGAAAATATATAAATTATTTACTAAATACTTTAATTACATGAATTTATACTGGTTATAACCACTAAAATTGCAGAGCAACCGATATAAATAAGAGATTTCATTGGATTTAATCAACGAAAGTTCAACAAATCAACAATCCTTACGACATTATACAAAATATCAATGGCATATACTATCATAGAAGTAATAAAGCTCTTAGGAACAAACAATAATTAGCACAGACTAATAACTCAAATGCCATCAAATTTTATATATGATAATATTAAAATTATGATAACCGCCATCCATCATAGAGGAAGAGTAATTCATTCATAAATAGAGATAAGGAAAAAAATGTATACTTTTACACTTAATAAAAATAAAGACCTGTCTACATACTGACATAATGAAATAATGAAAGACGTGTCAAAGCCAATATTTCTGTTAGTTAAAGTCATCTAAAAAACTGTAAAAATTAAATTTTATTGAAAAAACATTTATGTTAAAAGATTATCTAATAGATTATTGGATAGATTCCTATTGACGATTCATTTATTATTAAATTTAAACATGATTTTATTAGTAATAATAAGTTAATTCTAGTGTTGTTCGACTTTTTGAAAGTTATAAGCAGAAGCAATAATTATATTAAATTTTGATTTCGATTAAATAAATGCGAAAAACAATTTAAATTAAAATTTTGATTAAAAGCGCAAGTGAAAGTAATTTAAATTAAAAATAAATACCAAAGCAAAAGCGAAATTAAGTGAAAATATAAAAAATAATGAAACTTAAAGCGAAATACAATTGAATATAAAAAATTTATAAAAGCGGAAGTCAAAGTTAATTATAATATTGAAAGCAAAAGTTATGTTTAGTATTATCATTAAAATGTAATGTATTTCTATAAACACTGCAATAAAAAACATTTTGTCATTTCATAGGTTCAAATAGCAAATGAATGAACGAATTACAATTTGATAATATTACTCTATATTAGAGGAAGAGAATTAATGGTATATAATGAACTATTTTTTTCCTCGTGGGCTTAATTAGCCGTTTATCTAATAATAATTGTTTTTTTCAGATGGAACTTTTATCACTTATATATAATTAAAAATTTTATATGATTCACAATTTTTTTAATGTAAAAATAATTATTAACCAAATAGTTAATTATATGTATCAGTGTCTCAAAATTAGTTAAAAAAGTATATACAAAATTTAAATTAATTCATATTATTAAACAGTCATTACTTAAATTATAAAATAGCTACAACTATATTTGTTTTATCGTAATTCATGTTCTTTAATACTCTGATATATTTAAAATAATTAGATAATTAATAAAATGTTTTAAAGATTGACATAATTCATTAAATAATATAATACAAGATTTTAAAAGAATAATTCTAAAAAATGTAAATCAATTTAGATTAATCAAATTAATCTTTAAAATTTAATAAAATATCATTAAACACATTTCAAGATTATTATTCTGAAGAAAATGAAAGTGAATGTTTATAATTTAAATGCTTATAATTTCTTAATGGAGAACAACCAACAAAGTGATTTATCAAAACGCAAAATCGTAGGAAGAAATATTGAAAGCTCTATACATACCTTTTTTGAGTTCAATTTGATGAAAGACAATTGAAATAAATTTTATAAAATTGAACAATACTATGTAAAGGTAAATGTCAATTTACTTTTTCTTTCACAATTAATATTTCAATTGTATTTTACTTTCGCTTAAGTGAAATTGAAATAAAATTGAATTAAAAATTATAAACAAAAGCAAAATTAAAGCTTGATAAATCTAAAAAATTTCTTAAAGCAAAAGTGAAATTAAGTTAAATTTAAATAAAAATAGAAAGCAAAAGAAATAAATATTAATTATTATTTACATTTGAAAAGTATATGAAAAATCGAAATATAAAATAAACTTAAAATATAATTTATAAGTAATTTATAAAGAAAAGTGAAATTTAAATTAACCAAAATTAAAATAATATACAATATCATAATATTATTATCATGATAATTTCTTATTGTAAAATAAATAATTCTTAAAAATAAAAATTTTTGTTTCTTTAAAAATTAATGATAATATAATTACAAAATAAAATTATTGTTTGACAGTTTTAAATATGTATCAATTAAAGTTTAAAATGGGACCAAGAATCTTTTTTCCATCGGGCCCCATATAAAATGTTTCAGTCTTTGTCGTGTTCGTGCTTTAACAATAAAATTATTTCGATCCGGGCTTTTTAGACTTAAATTTTAATATAATATTGAAAAATTACAAAATATTGTTATGATTTTTATTTAATAGACTTATAAAGACAATATATTTTAATACTAAAATATTTTTCATTACTGCAATAATCGTATTTTCAATAAAGTGTTGTTTTAACTTCAATAAAAAAAATGAAAGCAAAGAAAACTTAAAGTTTAGTTACAAATAAAAGGAAATTGTAAGTGAATTTTAAAAAATTGAAACTCCAATGTCTCTTTTGGGTAGTGTGAAAAAATTTATTTATGTAATATGAAAATTTATAATATACTTTCTAATTGTAGTTAAAAACAAAACCAAAATATCAAAGAAACGAAAATTTATTGAAATAATTTCGTAACTTTAATTCATTTTGGATTTCACAAAGATAAAATATTCAAAAACAAGATCATGTCTTTTATACCATTTAATATAAATCTAGAATTTGAAATAATATTAAACATTTAAATATAAATATATTTACAGTTACAAATTGTTGTACTTGTTTTATGTTTTAACAACAGTTATTATGATTATTTAAGATATAAATAAAAGTCAAAAATAACCTTACATAAATAATCAAAATATTTTTTAATGTTGGAAAATTACATGAAATCATAGAAAACTTTTCAATAAATATTTCAAAAGATTTCAAGCAAAATTGATTTAAATAAAATATTTTAATTAATATTATTTGAAATACAAATTTTAAGCATAACAAAATTAAAATAAAGTAAAATTAGATTAATTTTGAGAAGAAATTATTATAGGATTGAGTATTTTGTGTCTTTTTTAGAAAATGAGCTAATGCTCCTCTTTTTGAAAGATAAAATGAAAAAGGGATTTTATTTGACTTGCTTTTGTTTAATAAAATTGAAATACAATTTAAATAAAACTAGAACATTAAGAGCAATTAAAGTTATGATAAATTAAAAAATTGATAAAATGAAAACAAAAGTGTAAGAACATAAAATTATAATTTAAATCAAAAGCAAAAATAAACAAAAAATAAATAATTTTTACATTTGAAAATTATATGAAAATGATAAATAAAAAATCTAAAGTAAAATTAAACTTTCAACTTCAATTTATCTTCAAGAAAAAGTAAAATACTTATTAATTGTAATATTGTTATGCGCCAAACTCGTAACTTACGCGATAAGGCTCGAGCTCATGTCAATTGTTGTGTTTTCACTATTAATCACATGTTTTAGTTTATTAGTAATTAATATGCGTTATGTTCTTATGTTATGTTATGCTTATTACTCATGTTTTAGCAATAATTATGAATAATGTTTTTAAGTTTAAACTCTTAACATGTTTTTCTATTTGAATGAGTTTTTATTAAATAAATAGTTAGTCGTGTATTACTTGCTTGACTGATAAGTCGCAAACTATTCACGATTATCATAATAATTAATAAATATTTTATTACACGAGAAAAGTGCTTCAATAAATTAATTGATACGAAACAAGTATCCGATAAGTTTAAATTTTAATTTAAAAGTAAATCACGAGACAAGCGATCATAAACTCAATTCATTTTAGTCTTCACACGAATCTAGCGATTTTCAGTCAACACACGATTCAAGTGTGTGTCACCAAATCAGCGATCGTTTCCGTGTGCTCACACCCCTCGTTCGGGTATCACCGCGTGTCCACCTGAACTGAACGGCACACATCAATATTAAATTAAAAGGAAAATTGAATTAATGGAAAAATAACATAATTTTCAGAAGAAAAAGTAAAAGCTTATTTAAAATAAAATTTTATTTGGAATCAAAAGTGGAATTAAGCAAAATTATAAAAAACATTAATATTAAAAGCGAAAGACAAATCTTTTTAAATTTGAATAATTGGATTTATTTATTATAAGACGTTATTTAAGTAATTGTTTGAAAAACAGGTTAACTTTTAACAATATCTATAATTAATTATATTAATAAAATACTTTGAAAAAATATGAATAAGTTAGGTTAGGTTAGATTTGGTAAAACTATTATAGGTTAGGTTATAATACGTAATCCGTGTTAGTTTTTCGGAATATCCATAGGCACCTATATTTTCCTATCTTATAAAAATTTTAAGTGTTTAAATTTAATATCTCATAATTTAATATCTAGGAATTAATGAAATTTTATAATGAATAGAATGTATTAAAAGTAATTTTCTATTTTTCAATGAAGGTTTATAGAAACATACTTTAAAAGATATCAAATCACTTTAATAATATAAATAATATATGGTATATATTTTTAAATATAATAATAGTGCTCTTTCGGAAGGACGAACAACTATACATATTTTAATACATAAGATGGAATTTAATGTTAAGTCATATTAAAACTTTTAAAAACTATATATTAAAAATATTCTATAAATTTTGCATTTTTTAATACAAATTTAATTCGTCATCCGGAAACGATATCACTTCATATGAATTAAACTATCAGTATTAAACACTATATGTCTCTATAAATGACGAAAATATCAAACATAGATTTGTAGTACTTCGTTACTATAAAATATTTTCAAGAAAAAGTATAATTTGATTTTTTTTTCACTAAAAAACTTTCACTATTTGACGGAATTATATCTAATTAAGCCAATTTAATAAAATAAAATAAAGTATATTACTCTAAAGAAATATTAAAATATTTTTATATTAAGTATTCTAAAATTTTCTTCATAATTTATACTTAATAATACAAGCTTTGAATTTAAAAACTGTAAATAAATTTATTATTTATTATTTAATTTCATTTCAATTATTTATATTTAATAAAATTGGTCAATATTCTAGTGTCGATAAATTGAAATAAAAATCTATAAAATTATCGATTTTTATTTTTATTTTCTTTGAAATCGAAAGAAAAATAGATTAGTTTAAATATTTTTAATCGATTACAGAAATTTTTTAATTTATTTTATTTCAATTTTTGTTTTCAACAAAATTTTTAAAGTATTTTATTTTTATTTTTATTTTAAAGAAAATTTTTAATTTATTTTATTTTTATTTATATTTTTAAAAATTTTTCAGGCTATTTTATTTCTATTTCGATAAATCGAAATAAAAATCTATTATTTTATTCTATTTTTATTTTTATTTTCAAAATAGGAACAACACTACAATATTCATTGTTGCATTCTAAGTATATTGTTGTTAACATGATTTAAGTTATTATAATTTAAGTAAAGTAACTTTTTATTTTATGAATTCGTGCTTTTTAATTTAAAATTAGTAAAAATAATAAATAATTTAAATATTTTTATCAAATATTTTTCTTGACTAATTTAATAAATTTTTCACAATTATCATTATTAAATATAAATATAATTCAAATCATTAATGAAATATTAAACTTTGTTGAAATTATAGTAATGTTTTTAAATCTCAATAAATTTATTTATTATTAAATTCAAGTTTAATTTAATTTAATTTTTTTTGCATTAAATAATTACTAGATTAAGAATAATTTAATAAATTAAGTATACTTTAAACTTAATTATAAAAAAGAATAAATGACTGTCTGTCTGACAGAACGTGCGCTTTCTTTATATTTATAAAGGGATATATATATCTTGCCAATACTTGACTTAGACTAGTTATATAAATTTTCTATAAACAATTATACAGTCAGCTCTCTGTTAATGCACCGCTCTTGTTATCTGATTTTGTAGAAGTCCAGCTTATGAATTTGAAACAGTCTGTCTGTCTGTCTGTCTATCTGTCAGTGCGTGCGCTTTCTTTATATTTATAAAGGGATTCTATCTCTTCTTTATATTAATTAATATTTATTATCTTATAAAGAATTGACTTACAGACTAGTTTTTTAAATATTTTTTACAAACGATTAGAAAGTCAGCTCTCTGTGAATGTTTCGCTTTTGTTTAAACAATATAATTGATTTATTATTATATACGGTGCCCTTTTTTATTGAATCAGATAATAAGCTATAAATATTAATATTTATATAATTATAATTAAATTTAAGTTTAAAATAATATTTTATTTAAAATTTTGATTATAACTAAAAAATATCAAATAAATATCTTAATAATTCTTAATCAGTTTTCTATTTAAATTTAAACTTAATCATTAAATAATTAATTGTATTCAATAATTTTAAAACTTGCTACAATAACAATAATTATCTTGTCTATAAAATTATTATGGGATATATTTTTTTTAATATTCCTCCAAATATTTTACGCATAACTTTGCAAAGCGCATAAAAGAATTTTTTGCAATTCAAATCGTAATTTGTATTATGGGATAAAAAGTCAAATAAAACTTCTGCTAAATATGTGATGCATGATAGCCAAACTCCATCTGTTTTTTATGATATACGAAAACCTGTTTGGTATTATGAGTTTAAAACCAAAAGTTGTGTTTATTTATTTATTATGCTAAAAATGTTAATATTTTAATATATTAATTAATTTTGATTTATGAAGTACTTCAGAGAATCAAATGCCATAAATTTCCTGTATAATGAATTACCGAAATTATATTTATTCCATAAGTATTCATTAATAATTTATAAAGTCAGCTCACTGTGAAAAGGTCTTGTTGTTTTTGGATAATTTATTAATTTTTATGAAAATTTATTCAATTGTGTTAAGACATTCTAATTTATTTTTACGCCTTTAATTCTAATAATTGTGTAAGACAGTGGGTCAGACAACAGAATCCAATCCAATGACATTGTTATAAGAAAGATAATTTACTATATTTAAGAAAAACGGAATAGAAGTATAAATAAATTTAAATTTATTAAACTTATTTGTTTAATTATTATAATAGTTAGGTTGAGAATTCTTAATATAGTTTAACTCGTTTTATTAAATTAATTATAATTAAATGACAACTAAATTAAATATAACTTATGAATATATACAACTTATAATAAGTGCTGCTCTAACACCATATTTTAATATTCAACATCTTTTTTATATTGTATTTTACTTGTTCTTTTTAATACTATTTTAATTCAATTTTATTTTACTTTATCTTTAGATTTAAACTTAAATTTAGATTGGATTCTACGTTTAATTTCATTTCAAATTACATTTTCAATTGTATTTTAAATTGATTAGAGCGAATGTAAAATTAAAAATATTTTAAAATATTTACTTTTTCTTCCAAAAAGCGAAGCAAACCTAATAAGAAACACGAATGTTATTACTAGTGTTGTTTCATTTTTGAAAAGTTGATAGCAAAAGCAAAATTTTATTTAACTTTTACTTTTGCTTAATAAAAAGTGAAATACAATGGAAATATAAAATATAACTGTAGTGTATGTGAACTTCAGTCACATCACTATTAGCTGTTTAACGTTTCATACTTTTGACTGTACTTCTAGATGCA
>JAQGAW010004360.1:0-11009 GCA_034698025.1 Phthiracarus crinitus | reverse complement strand
TGCCACTCGATTACCATAGAAAAGTGAAACATTAGAATTTTACACTCGATATCAGTATAATAGGGAATTTGTGGCATATGCCACTCGATAACCATAGAAAAGTAAAACATTTAAATTTTACACTCGATATCCGTATAACAGTGAATTTGTGGCATCTGCTACTCAATCAATGTATTATCGATTATAACACATAATTTGTGTTATCTGTCACTAGATATAAAAATTATTTAACTTTTTAAAATTTAAAAAGCAAAGTCAGATTTTATGACCGTATCGATCTTGTTTTAAATTAAATGTTGAATTGTAAAGTTTATTATTTCACAGATTTATTAACCTTATACTAAGTTATTTTTAGTTTCTATATATAGAATTTTAACTTAATAACACTCAAGCAAAATATCGTCTTTTTATCACCACTGACAATATAATTAAAAAATAAATAAATATTATTTATTAAATAAATTAATTTAATGTTAACATTATTGTTGAATTTTTTATTTTTCCAAGTTAAAGTAAATGTTATGGATTGTTTATCCGAAGTTGAAATTTTTACAAAAAAAATAAAATCTTAATTAAATTGAAATTATAATAATAGTAAACATTAAAGTAATCCAAATTTAAATATAAAAATATTAAACTAATGATAGTAATAAAATTAAAAGATACCAATATTTAAATTTAATAAATTAGTTAATAAATACTATTACAGTTTTCTTTTCTGTCACTTTTATATTTAAATATAAATCAAATTTATTTAATACTCGACGATGTTAAGTTGCAAATAATGTTGTTTAACTTCCAAATATTAATTATGTCTTCTTTAACATTTACTTTTACAAAAGTTTTTAATATAATGTTTTACTTTTATGTTAGATTTTAATTCAATTTTTTTTTCTGTTTTCATCCAATTAATTTTAATTGTATTTGTTTTAACTCAAAATTTAATTTTAATTATATTTAATTAAGCTTTTCATAGAAAGAAAATTGAAGAATTGATTTTAATTTTGTTTATTAATTCGCTTTTCTATCGAAATTTTAAAAAAAGATAATATACATTGGCTTTTAATTTTGCTTATAATTAATATTTTAATATTAATTGTAATTTTACTTTTTCATTTTCTATAAATATTATTTTAAAAAAGTATTATTTTCATTTAAAGATTGCTTTGAATTCAAACTCAAATAGTTTTGTTGGTTTAATAATCGTTCTTTCTTTCATAACTAAAATCATAACTAAATTTCAAATCAATTAAAGGCTTCGATCATTGCGTTCAATTGTTTATGACATTAAATACATTAATAATAATTAAAATTAATGTCGAGAAACGCACCACCAATTAAAGTAGCGGATTGTCGCTACCATTTAATTGGATTCTGCCAGTTTCGTCATGTCGACATGCAGCACGCGAACGATTCCCTGCCGATTGTGAGACGAGAATGGGAATCGTGGCACGAATTCGTGTCCATGGGGTGCCGACTGTCCCAATAAGCCTGTCCCAATAAGCATCGAATTCGATGCTTGAGAGGTTTTTATATTAAATGAAATTAATTTTAAAAAATTTATAATTAATTTATATATAATTAGGTTCTGAGTGCCAATATAGAGCTGCTAATGATGTCTGCAATTTTTGGAACCCAAGAAGTAGTGATGTGATGGAAGTGGCGGCAACAACAACAACAACAACATCAAAATCAACAGCAACCGCAACAGCCACACTAATGGCAGAGGCAGACACACAGACAGAGGTAGACACGGAGATTGAGGCAGAGGCAGACAAAACAGAACAGCCAATTCTGGTAAATTCAAAAAGCTTACCTTTTCCAGATAGTTCTGGTAATGATTATAAATACTAATTTATATTAATTTATATTAATTTAAATATCAGTTTTAGGAATGTGTGGCACGTATTTGGAAAATCGTGCAAACGTGGTGACCGATCCCTGTGGACACATGTATAAGTGCGATGCGTGTGCTGTTAACTGTTGGCCCGAATGTCTTTTTTACCACAACCATCTCAGTGTTTCGCAGATATTCAAATCGTTGTCCGATATGTCGCGCATACAATACAAAATTTATTGTTGTCATTTTTAATAATTAAAATTAATAATATTAATTAATATTAAAATTCAATTGAAATAAAATTACAAAACTAGTGATAATCGAACAAATAATTAAAATTTTATAATAATAAAAAAATTAATTTTTGATATTAATTTATATTTTATACTTTTATTTAAATAATTTTTATTAATTACCAACCTTTTATAATATGTGATATTTTATGAAATTTTTATAAATAATAAACGGTAAGTCAAGCATTATATTTTTTTTGCGCTTTCTTTAAATAACAATGGATTGCTGTGTAGGTTTTATATTAATTTTATATTGTTTTATATATTAATTAATATTATTTTTTAGGAAATAGACGTCAATAAAAGAGCTAAACGTATGACAAAAGGGGAATTAGGTGTATTGGTTGAAGAGGTGGTTAATAATCTGGAGGTTTTATTTGGAAAATTGAGTAACACTATAACTAGATCATATAAATCTAAGGTATCACATTCTTACTTTATACTAATATTAATATTAATTTATATATTAATTAATATTAAAGATTTGGTCAAATATTAGTAAAAGAATGGTTATACACGGACCTCCCGGTGAAAAAGAAAGACCTGAGAGATCATTGCAACAAATAGGTGGCTGATTTAAAGAGTGAATTAAAAAAGAAGTTATTTGAACGCAATAAGCATTTTCGACAAACTGGAGCTGGTCCTCTACCAGAACAACTTGATTTAACAGAAATTGAGCGTTATTATAGGTCTCAAAACAATAATTTAATATTAATTGATATTAACTAATATTAATTTATATTAAGGGGAGATTGAAGTTTGTGGTATCAATGAAGGCTTAGATAGCGGTGTGATTGAAGTAATTGACAATGAAAAGGATTAAATTTGCATCTTTGATCAATCTTATTCCGAAGATGAGAACATTGATGGCGAAAGTGTTGCAATAAAATATGAAACTAATAACCAATCTAAGAGGAGTCTTTTTGACACTAATATGAGTAACAGATTGTTAAAAGTAGAAGAAGATAGAAACGAGCTTTTATTGAAGAACAACCAATTAATTGAGATATTAATTAATATTAAAACAGAATCAAATGAACTTAAACGACAAAATATTGCGATTGAATATGCAAAACTTAATGCAAAAGGAATTATTTTAAATTAAATGAAAACTTTTTTAATAAATTAATAAAAAGTGATTTACAAATGTTTGCCTTTTGTTAAATGCTATTTGTAACTCGGACTCAATATGATTATCATACGAATTAATATTAATATTACTGTCAATACATACAAATGGAAGTGGTAAGTTTCTTTTAACAGCAATGTTATGTAATATAAAAGAGTTATAATGACATTACAGCATCTATCTGGTGGAAACTGCTATTCGTCGCCAGACCTATCTAAACAACGAAATCTTTGTTTGAGTTCTCCAAATGCACATTCAATTACTCTTCTCGTTTTCGCGTGAGCATTGATCACCATATGGTGATATTATTGGAATAAGAGTACAGTCAATAGCGCCAACAACACGAGGAAATTTTGTAATTGAATAAAATGCTTTTTTAGTTTTACTAAATTTTCTCTCATTCGCAGAAAATGTTATCAAATTAATAACATTAATTTATTTGCATTTGGAAACGTCTCTTATAATTATTGATGTCGAAGTTTGGTTTATATTTCACAATTCGGCGGTTATTCTATGGAAGTTTCCGCTTGCATAGTATCTCAATTCCACAAAAACCTTACATTTGTGTATTTATATAAATAAATATTAAGTTTTAGATGAATGTGTATTAATTAATATTAAGATTAAAATTTCAATTGTCTTACCATCAATGGCAATGGTATTGCGTATTACTTTTTTGTCCGTTAATCTAAACATTTACACATTTCTATGATGTCTTTAAACGAGGTACCATCAAATCGCGTGTAACTAAAATATATCATCATTAGATAAATCGTCAGGATTGAAGCTATCTTTGAATAAGCGTTGACGTCTTAATCATCTTCTACTTATATTATCACTTATTATCTCAAATGCTATAATAGTTGTCATTAATATGAATTAATATATTGTTTTTAGGTATTATTTATATTTGAATTTATATTAAACTAATATAAATTTAGATATCTTTGAATTTTAATATTATTGAATATCAATATTATTATTATTTTCGCTTTTAGTTAAGTTTACGATGAGATAGTGATAGTTAATTAATGAGAATTTTTGCTATTTCGTTAATTAACGAAAGTTTAGTAGAACACCTTTTATACCAATTTATATAGTAAACTGGAGTTACCCTAGCAACGCACAACCATAGTTAAATAACTATTTCGCTAACCATAGTTAAATAACTATTTCGCTAATGCGTTGGAAGAACGCACCTCTGAAACGCTCTTAAATAAACGATAAGCTATAACAATAATTAGTCACTGATCTCAATAACTATTAACAAATTTAATATAACAATATAACACTTATAAATACTATACAATGCGTGTCTTTGTTTGACACGTTGTTTGACATATGTATGTGAACAGTATTGGGTGATTGTGTCTGTATGTGAATACCTGTGTTTACTGATTCAGTACCCGTTAGTAACTGTTAATGTGAATATGTTTAAGCCCTTAAATAGGGTTTTACAGTTAATAAGTGAAATAATATTAATATGTATAATAACCCTAAATAACGTTACAATAAGTTAGAAAAATGAGTAATAATTGAATATAATAAGCGAAAGTATGAATTTAACGATTAAAAGTATGAATTTTGATTAGATTGAATTTCATGTTCTTAAAGATTGAGTGTATATATGTTCGATGTTTTTGATTTAATATGTCAGCGATGATGAGACCTAAAAGCAAATTTATCATCAATGGACTCATCTATTTTATTCATCAGTTTAGGCTTTAATTTTCGTAAACTATTCCATTTAACTGATGTGTATACTAGCTTAACTATTATTACATGATTTGCGATAAATAAATGGTTATTATAAGCTTTTAAGTTTAACTGTTGTTGTATAGTGTTTTTTGTGTTTGATGTTTTTAAAGTGCTTAATCCGTTGATATTATTTCAATTATAAACTATTTTTTTAAATGTTTTATATGTTTGGAGCTGTCTAATAATCGATGTATGTTTTGTTGACAAATTTTTGTTGATTTGTTTACTTTATATCGCTTTATGATTAAAATTATTTATATTTATCGAGTTTTGGATTTAGTTAGAGACAATTACAGATTGTCTTGATGATATAATTGATTAGTTTAAAGTGCTTTGATTTAATTTGATTAATTCCTGATTCTTTATTTTTGGCAATAGCATTGAAATTTCTGACTTATTTGAAGTGCTGAAATTGTTTTTGCCTAAAGCTACGAGTAACGATTCACATTTCAATGCAATCAGTTGCTTAAATCCAAATGTAACTAAAATCCTAATTCCTTGAAAATAATTTGTCTTGTGTTATTGTTTTGGTCTTTTCGGGTATACGATAATTGTAAATTGATTTAAGTTGAAGCGCTTCAGTTTTGTTTTTGATAGTGTATAGCTCTAAAGCACTTTTAGCATTTGCATTTACTTTCGTGGTGTAAGCGATTGTAAAATATTTGTTCTAATAAACGCTTTTGTTTAGGTTAATCGAAAACGAGAACAAGCGTCCGAGTTTGACGCCAAGCATTGAGTTGTACTTAAAGCCCTTATCGACGTGTACTGCTACTTTTACCGTCTTTCCAAATATTGTGATTGTCATGTTTACTGAACCAACAGTTCGACATTTATCCCAAACTGTTGACAAAGATTTAACTTTTCTATTGTTTCTATTGAGATAAAAGCGCTTTTTAGTTTAATGGTTTGTAATATTAATTATAGAACAATTATCTTTGAATTCCAATGTAAAAAAATTTTTTATAAGTTGTCGAGTTGTGATTATATTAAGAAGGCTATTACTCTTAAAATTTATTAAAAACTGTAAATAATAAATATAAAAGTTATTAAAATTAAGAGTAAAAATTAATTATTAATAATTGGCAAAAAGAAACCTACGTTTGATTATGTTTCCAATATGTAAATTTTTTCTAATAATTATTTAAATAAATATTTAATTATTTTATCTATTCATTATTATTAGTTGCCAAAAATCTTTCTTTTAATTATGTTTTATAGTTTTTTATTAAAACATTCTCTTGATAAAATAATATATCATATATTAATTTACGCATTTTAGATTAATTTTGTATAATTTTTGTTTTTACCTTTTTTTTACTTTTATAATAATTTTTATTTTAAATTCACTTTTTCTTTTTTCAAATGTTATATTTCTAATCTAATTTTACATTTTAACTTAAGAAATTTTTTTATTGTACATTTTTTACTTATATTCAAGTAAATGTAAATGTCAAATAAATTTAATTTTATTTTCAATGGTTATATCAACAATAGTATTGTTTTACATACACTTTTAATTATACTTTTTCTTTTAAACAAATTTGATATTTAATATTTTTTTACTTTTTCTTGAAGTAAACGAAAAAGTAAAAAATTCTTAACTTTTCTTTTACTTTCAAAAGTAAATACTACTTTACTTTAGAAATATTTACATAAAATTATATTTTTTCATTATAATTGAAATAAGATATGTTCATTACGTAAATTGAAATGAAGCAAATAATAATTTAAGTAAATTTCTTGAATTTAATTATTATTTAATAAACATATGAGGTACGCATATACGACCTCTTACGTTAACTTTTATAACTAATTAGTTGAAACTTTGTCTTTTGTTAATGAGTTATTACTCATAAATAACGTGTTGTTTTAACATTTAACAGATTTTATGTATTAATCCTTCACTTGTTGTTTGACTATTGAGCACAACAGTCACTAATAAAACAAAATTATAGTTTATCACGAAACGCGTGTCATATAAATTAAAATAAGTTAAAGTAATTTAATTAATTGATCCACGTTTAACTGTAACCGCTAAACGCAGTGATAATCAACTAAACAATCATCAATTCAGTAAAGGAAAGTAACTCAATTTAATAATCATATCTATGATGGACAAATGTTAATAAACTTTAATCATCTAAACGATAATAACTGACTGTTTCGATATTCATACCAAATTTAAATTAGATTAGTTTTGGTAACTCTTTATTCTGTTTCATGTATATTTTTAATAATAAATTCATATTTTTCGCCTTTATTTCCGGTTGTTTGATATTCTCTTCAATTTTTTATTTGTTTATGTTAAATTAAATTATTTTATTAGGCTATATAAATATGATAATAAGCCAAAATGAATTGCGTTTAACTTAATTTTGATGATAATTAAACAATTTCTAAATAATTTTTACCATTAATATTATTATCGATTATTACAATTATTAATATAAGTCGAAGAAAATGCTAATTAAAAATCCTGTATATTATGTTAATAATAGTTATGTTATTATTCTTAATGTGAAACAATAATTAAAGAGTATTTAAAAATTTTATTATTTTATTTTTCTTTGTTTTATGAATATAATCTATTTTATATATAATATAAATATATTTTTCTTATATTTAAGTTTTTATTCAAAATTAAATGTAAAAGCAATTAATAAATGTTACTTTAAAGGTTGATAAAAATCACTACTTTAAATGTCTTTTAAACGCATAAAAATCAAAGCAATATGTTTTAATATCTCAATACGGTTTTTGTCTTCGTTTTATTCAAATTGACAATAAAGATATTCAAGATTTTCAATTGAATTGCTTTATTAATATCTATTTCCTCAAGTATATTAAGACTAAATGATTTTAATTTATATTTGAAATGATAGCAAATGTTATTAAACTTTAATCATCTAAACTATAATAACAGATTGTTTCGAAATTCATACCAAATTTAAATTAGTTTAGTTTTGGTAACTCTTTATTCTGTTTCATGTAAATTTTTTATAATAAATTCATATTTTTCGCCTTTTTTCCGGTTGTTTGATATTCTATTCATTGTTTTGTTTATTTTAAATTTAAATTATTTTATATATCTACCTAAACTAATCTAAAATGTTTAAAATAAATACTAATTATTACTATTTAAATTTATATAATTATAATTAAATTACTTCTACTTATCTTAATTTATAATAAAATTTAAAGACTTAACAAATCTATTAATTATTAAATAAAGTTTATAATAAATACTAAATAGGATTATAATTAGATTTTCTTAAATTCTTTCAACAAAGATAAATGCAAAAAATAATATAACGCTAAACATCCATTGTTAGTATTAAACATAGGTTATTCTGTCAAAAGACTTATCCCATCAAACCATCCAACAAATACAAATTGAACTCATTGATTTGATAGTTTATATAGAGTTATAAGAAGTTTTAACAAAAATTTAAATTTTGAGATTAGAAATGAACAAAATCAAACAGTGGTTTTTAAAACTTGAACCGTATTATACCAGAGCTTTACATTAAGATCGGGAAGAGTCTTGTGACTACTAGTTAAATTCTCATTATCCACTAATAATATAATAAAACGTATGATTATTATGTAATATAGATTTATATTTATTTATATGAAATAATGTGAAATATTTTAGTTTCGTTTTGAACAGATATGCGTTAAAATTAAAAGATTGTTTCTCTTATATAATAAAATAAAACGCATGGCTTTAACGACATTATTCAAATCAATTCAATCTAACTAATAAAATATTATTATTAATAAATTCAAACAATTAATAAATTATGGATATCATTGTTGAATCAACACATGACGCAGTCGATATTAGATAATAATTAATTTTGAAATTTTACAAATTATTATCGAAATTCGAATATGCATGTATGTGTATCATTGAAGCGAAAAATAAATTAAATAATTTGTCGTAATATCGATTAAAATTCATCAAATTAATATTAATTTTAAATCTAATTTAAGTTAAGTTTAATTTAATTGTAAATCGAAACAAATTGAAAATAATTTTATATAAATTATATATCAAATTGCATGCAATTAAACTTATTTTATATTTGTTCGAAACTGAATTGAAATTCAAGTAAACTGAAATAATAATAATCATTTGATATAATTGTTGACTCAACGATAACTATAACACAACTGAATCAAAATTATCAATAAACTCTCTGAAGTGTTATTAACCCCAATATTTTATAAAATTATAAATTATTTACATTAAAATACTATTTAGTAAAAGTAATAATTCCTTTAATACAAAATAAATGTAGTGTTAGAACTAGGGACGTGAAAATCGTTAGAATAAAGGGTGCAAAATATTTTTTTAATCGTTAGAAAAAATTGATGAAATCGTTAGAAAAATCGATAGAAAAAACAAATAGTAAAACAGAAATACTAATATAATTAGAGGATGGGTTTGATTAAAAAAATTTAAAAAAATATGGAATAATTCAAATCTAATTAGATTTAAACGACATTAATTTGATTTTTTTAATTAAATCTTTCTTTATTAAAAATTTTAATTTTATTTTTTTCCAAAGTTGATCTAAAAAAGCCCCATGTTAAAACTCTTCGTATTTTAACGATAATTTTTTTAGATTTTCTACTAAAAACGACAAAATTTAAAATAAAATTGCAATCGTTTGAAATAAATAAAATCCTTAGTTATATTTAAAACCGTTTGTTTTGTTAATTATTTTTCGTTTTTTAAAAGTTTTTAAGTTAATTACCAATTAAATATAAGTTTTCATATCGATTTTGAGTGGTTTTAAGAAATCGTTAATTATCGATTTTCACGTCCCTAGTTAGAACATTATAATAAATTATTTAAGCTACAAAATTATATAAGAAATTTTACTATAATAATGAATTAAAATACAATATAAAACAAAGAGAACTCATTATAAATGTTTATTTTCTTTACTTGCTTTTCTTTACTTGTTTTATTTTAATCCCGATTTTCAAAAAATCATTATAAAATTAAAGTACACCATTTATTTATTTTTGATGTTTTATTATAACTTTTTTGGGTATTAATAATTTCTTTTAGAATTAAAATCGAAATTAAAATGTAATATAAAATTTAAAATCACATGGAAACAATACAAGTTCAATGACACAATGTTCCTGGAAATCCCTATCCATAGCCTTGTTACCCATCAATACCTTAAACGGATGGCAATGCTTTTCAATGGTATATACTCCTTTGAGTTAACATATTTTTTATAGTAAGACGAGTTTATACTTAGGGGTGTGCGCATAGCACTGCGAAAGGCATCAAAAAGTTATTATCCCATAATCCCTTAAATGTTATTTTATTTGTGTTACTGCTGAAGTTTTAAGGGGTTTTAAATATTCTCCTATGATAATAATAATAGTTAAAAATCTAAAAAATGGCCTTATACAAGGGTGAAAATTTGAAAATTGTGTAATAATAGTTTTATATTTTGTTTAATATAAATATTCTTAATATAAGAAAGATTTCTATGAAAAAATTTGATTAATCAGATACAAACAACACTGGACATTTTGAATGCATTTATTTGTCACTTATAAAAGTTGCAATTTTACTTCTTAATCATCTCCACAAAAAATTTGACTAATCTCTTAATATTTAGACCTGTCCACACACAGACAGACAAAAATACCCTGAGAAAAGTTAAATCAAATAGCTCCTATAGTTAAAGTGAGCTAAAAATTAAAATTAAAAATATATAAAAAGTGAAAACAAAATAAAAGCAAAATTAAAATTAAGACAATAATAAAAGTAAAATGCAAAAAGAACTGAAAATTTAATAAAAATTAATAGTAAAATGCTAGAAAGATTATGCTTTAGAAGTTTTAGCTTTGATTTTATTAGTTATTATAATATTCCCAACCAGGGTGTCCCAAGGTCTGATGGTCAGGGGGGTCTCATTTCGACTTTTTTCAAAATTCAAGGGGGGGTCTAAACTCA
>JAQGAW010004359.1:0-11010 GCA_034698025.1 Phthiracarus crinitus | reverse complement strand
GGGGGTAAACTCATCGGATTTAAACGACAATTTTTTTATTTTTGACTAAAAACGTATCAAAATTATCAAATTTTTCCGACCTTGAACTTCCAAAATTTTGGGGAGGGGGGTATACCCACCCCAGACCCCCCCTCTTGGGACACCCTGATTCAACGTTAACATATTTAACGTTATTAAAAATTTTTGGGCTTATCGTATTTATAGTAAATATTATCCATTCGTACAGCAAATTCTAGTTTTGATCACTTTTTCTTATTTAGCGAAGAGGCTTTCGAAAAGTTATCAAGAATTTTATCCACATTTAGATTTAAACTGACGAATACTTTTAGTTACATTAAACTATTACTGATAATTAATTAACGTTTAAAATATTGGATTTAAAGTTTGACAAATTAAATAATAAAATTTAATTTTAATGATTTAAAATCTATAATAATTAATGAAAGAATATTTTTTATTATTTTCGAAATGTTGTATTTAAACTTCTACAAACGAAACAAAGATGTTCCATCAAGTATTTTTAATATTGCAAACACATACTATTACAAGAAAATAAAACATTGACCGCAATAAATATACTGTTGTTGTAATAATATTCCTAAATATTTTGTACTGTATAAACTTTTTTCTGACTTAAAAATGATATTTTATATGCAATTACCAACTAAATATAACTAAAATATGATTTAGAGACTTAATTTCTGGTCACTAAAAATTTTGAGGAAAATTTTAAAGAATTTTAGGCATATTTAAATAATTTTTTTATATATTCTATACCATTAAAATACTTATAAAAATATGGGTTGAAAAAATTAAATTTTTAAAAATGTATAAGATTTTGTATATAATAATAAGTTAATAAGCAAAAAAATGCTATATAAAATATAAAAATTAGTTTCGATTTTGTAATGAAAAGATTCCATCTAAATTCTTCATTTTCATTTTTTATCACACCTTTAGATACAAAATATTAATAAAATATGTTAAAATTAGATTTTATTATCTATAATAAGAACAGGTATATTAATATTAACTAAATTAAACCTACAATTCCAAGAAAAATTTTTAATTTCATAAATTACAAGATATTAAATTACTAGATTCATTCAAATTAAAGAATCGGAAATATGATCTCATTCGCTCTTCTTAATAGAATAATTATTAAAAATTAGTTTTTCAAGTGAATTAAGTTAATGAAACCTATTTCATTACAAAATATATCTAGATTGTCGTTAGAAGTTTCGTAAAAATTTGTTGCATTAATCATTAGACGAATTAATAATACTGTAAAATTACTTAACAGTAGTGTTCAATTTTAAATTTTTTATTTAAATTGTCTTTGGCTTTTAAAATTATTTAAAATTTCGCTTACTTTCACTTTCGCTTTCAAACACATTTAATTTCAATGGACTTTCACTTTTGCTTCCGAATATTATTTTCAATTTGCTTTATTTCACTTTTGCTTGAAGTGAAAGTTTAATTGAAAATTTAATTTTAATTTAGCTTTTTTATTTTGCTTATTCATATAATATTCAAAGTAAAGGTAAATTATTGTAAATTAATTTATTATTTTCTTTTGATTTTACAATTTTAATTTTATTTGTATTTAACTTTTGCTTTCTATTTTAAATTAAATTTAACTTACTTTCGCTTTTGCTTTTGTTTATATTTTTTATTTCAATTGTATTTCACTTTTACTTAAGCGAATATAAAAGTAAAAGAAAATTTTTGCTTTTATCTTAACTTTCAAAAAGAGAAACACTACTTAACAGTATGTAATTACTCACAAAGTTCTTACTTTCGGAAGAATTAATTATTATTGCTGCAAAATTTATCTAAAATAAGTGACTGATCCAAATGATTTTAAATAATGTGCAACATTAAAAATATAAACTTTATGTATATTATCGCAGAATGCTTGTTAAACAAAAAACAAAAATACGAAAAAAACACAATCCTAGTTTTGATTTTAATATAAAATTCTTTATTACATATCATTGTAACAATACTAATCCCAATCATATTACATGTTATCATTTCTACTATGTCTTATGAGTTTGCATATGACCTTTAATAACATAGTAAGTTTATTTATTGTCTATACTAAAAATATGAATATTATTTTCAAGTAAATTTTAACAAGAGTTTTAAGAAAATTTTTATTTATTTTATAGATGTTAATTTGAACGCATCTTAAAGGTGCACTAAAATAAAATAAAAAATGTGAATTTGGATTCATTCGTAGCTTATTACACGGATATCAGAAATGTCGTGCTCGGATAGAATCCTGTCGGGTTAGGGTCGGGTCGGTTGTTTAAAATTTTAGCGCATATCCGATTTATACGATTTTTAAAATATTTTTACAATGACTTTAGTAAAAAAAGGTTAAAAATATTCAAATTTTTATTTTTAAACTTATTTGTAACAAAACGTTAATTATATGTTCTAATGCTTTAATAATTTTTAAAATTATGTGTGAAATTTTATTATAAAATTTTGAAAAATTATTAAGAACAATAAACTAAAGATATAAAGATTTTATTATCGGGTTGGGTCGTATACAGCCGTGTCGGTTTCGGGTCGGGTCGGATACTACCCTGTCAGGTTTGGGTTCCGAAAAGTGAATCGATTTACAAGTCTAATGTATATAATTCGTTGAATTAGCCATTAGAAAAAATTATAATACTGTAAAATTATATAACTTTTTATCATTAGATAATCACAACGTTTTGAACTTTATATATTTCGGAGGCGGAAAGCAAAAAAATTATTATTATGAGCGAATATTTTATAAGTCACTGATTCGAATATTTTTCAAAAATAAACGTCAAAAAGTATTTACTTTTTTATCGAATGGCCGTTATATAAGTAAAAAAATATATTATACGAAATTAAACGCAAACCTAGCTTTGAATTTAAGCTAAAACTTTTGATTAAATATTATTGTAACACTTATAAAGGTTTCATTGAATCTGCCTCTAATTAATAGCTAAAAATATTTCATAATGTGTTTCTTTCAAAACGCAATTTATTTGATAGAATTATTTTGATAGAATAAATAATTGATCGACAGTTGATTGACACCTAAACTTCAATAACAATAAATTTACTGCTATTAATAAAGAAACAAAAAATTCCAAAAAATTGGCACTAAATTGGGAATAAATGAATAACAATAGCATTCAAACAAATTGCAACCATCGGTTTTAATTAGCCATAAATATCTCTTTTATTTAAAGTTATTCATAAGCATATTTCAAAACAAGAACTAGACATTCACTGAGAGCTAACTTTTCAGTATTATAAATAGAATTAAACACAAAAGTGTTTTCAAATTTTTTATTATTAAATTAATTCATAGATTTTAACTCTTTATGCATGAATAAATATATTTAAACAAATTAAAATTTCAATATTTTATTGATATTATTAAACTAAAATATTTTTCATAAATTTCATTTAAATAGTAAACCAAAGTGCTTTCTGATAGGAGAAATAAGACTCTTAAGCGTTAACTTCGAGTGAAATGTTGCGATCAAATACCAAATCAATTTTTGTATTTCCATTTTTTGTAAAGCCAGTATTAATTAAATCAAATCCCTTAATATTCATAATGTCAAAATAATCTTTCTTTGTTTCGTTGTTTATATCTATATTAAAATCTCCAATGAATAAGCCTTTATTGTTTACTGTTTTACTAATA
This sequence comes from Phthiracarus crinitus, assembly GCA_034698025.1. Taxonomy (NCBI): domain Eukaryota; kingdom Metazoa; phylum Arthropoda; class Arachnida; order Sarcoptiformes; family Phthiracaridae; genus Phthiracarus; species Phthiracarus crinitus. The sequence continues at coordinate 7,307 of JAQGAW010004359.1, read as the reverse complement.
CATTCTTCAATTAAAATTATAAAATTCAGTTTAGTCGTCATCGTCTAGTTGTATATTAAAATGATATCGATTTCATTTGTGCATATTGCTAAGCAATTACAATATGTCTTTCCATTTTCATACTTTATAGTGAACAATAAATTGCAATTAACTTTAGAATAAATGGAGCATCCGTAAGCTTTTCGTTAATTTTAGGAAGTCATCTGAGCTATTATTTTAAAATTATTGAAATCAATTTATTCGTCACTCATAAGCCAGGTTTCTGCAAAAAGCATAATGTCCGATCTCATTTAGTTATGGACGAATTGTATATCCTTAAAATTCATTAAAAGCGATTGATCATTTTGAAATTTAACCTATATTGCACCACTGATATCATAACATAAAAATTTGAGTGAAAATTTAATACATGCTTCAGTTCTTAACTTAATAACTTCCGAATCGACTTCCAAAACAGCAATTGTTTTTCTTGGATAAAATAAGTCACCATAAATTAAGAATCTATAGGATGTTAGTGCCCGACTTAACGCAACCTATATATGAGATAAAAATAAACGTTTGTATTCAGATGAGATGTGAACTACACTTATGTTACTACACCTATTTTGAAAGCAGTCTTTCCAGTTGGGGCATTTATAATATTTTTAACGTTTCTAGTCGAAATCATGGTAAATCGCATTAATTAAGCATGACTTTCCAACACCTTCTCCTCCAATGATTACGTTATAAACAGATTGTGGTATGGTTTTCATAAAAAATAATAAATTCATACAATATTTCCTGTTTTTCGCTCAATGATCTCATAAATTCATTATACTTGTCGTATGATTTAATCAAGATTTTTGAAGAAGATTAACGTTTTAATTTTTTTGAAACAAAAATTGAAAATCAACTTAAACATTATTTCCATTTTAATCATTAATATTTAATTATATTATTTTTATCTTTTACATAGAATAAGTTTTTAATAAATTTTTTTAAAATGAGTTTTCAATTAATTCAATTTATTCGGCAATAATTTGTAATATTATAGATGTATTAAATATTAAAAAATTTCTTTAAATAATAAAATTATTTTAATATTTAACATTTTTATATTTCTTTGCTAATAATCATAGTTACACATGGGGGTACTAGCCCAGGTTTATAGAAATTAAGTAACACTTCTTTATTTACTGCATAAGTTTTCACATCAATATGTAAATTAACATTAATAAAATTATAATAAAAAGAAATATTTCAATGGAAACTTATAATGGAATAATATATTTATTAAAACTAATAAAAAACAGTTTCATAAATGGATTTATAAAAATGGATTCATTTTTAAATACAGATTAGGAATTGTTTATTAAAAATTATTTAATCTTTTGCAATTCTTTTAATAATCTTTTTTCAATATATTTGGTTAAACATGGCTCGAATATATTTCTCGTAAAAATTAAAAGCAATAATTTGAATTAATTGAATGAAAATTATTGTTTATATTGTTAGTCAACTTTATATTATTTTATTTTTAAGAATTTAATAATTTTACAGAATAATGATGCATTGATCAAAACTAAAAGATTTATATTATATTGTTATAAAAAGTAATTTAGTTGAGTTTAACTTCCTATGAGTGAACATCACCTAAATTGTTTTTAAGCGGATACTCAAAAGTATTGGATAACCGAATATGATATAGCTTTAATAGATTTTAATTTATTATATTTTATTATATTAAATACTTTTTAAGAAATTTTTTTTATTATATTATTATTATTATTATTTGTAGCTTTCGGAGAGAAATCTATTCACATCAGCAAATTTTTAACTAATTTCGCAAACATTGGCAATTATTTTCTAAATCTGAACAAAACAAAAAGTTTCAAAGTTCTGAATGAAATAATATATTTTAATACTGAAGCTTTAAAATAACATTAATTGTACAAAGTTTATTTGTAAATTATTAAAAGTATATTAAATGTATTAGATTTACTCCTAGACCCAATTTATATTTAATATAGTAAAATGTTGACAGAATATCATAAATATATTTAAATGATTAACGTTATCTTTGATTATTTTAAAGCCATTAAAAAATATAGTCAATTTTAAGCCTTTTAAAAACAAATTTATAGCCAATTTTGGCCATTTTTTGTCCATTTTTAGCCTTTTAAAACGTATATTTGTCCTATTTTAGCCCTTATTTAGTTTATTTTTATCTTTTTTTGGACAATTAAAGAAATTTTATCACATATTAAGCCAGGAAGGAGTCTTTATTATAATGAATTTTTGAAGATAGTTTTCTTTTAAGCTCAGTAAAAGTCAGCTATTGGATTTGAGATTCTGTTTGTCGGAGGTCTTTCTTTATATTTATTAAGGGATATTTTCTTTATATTATTTAAGGGATATGAGTCTATTTAAATGGAGAAAAAGACTTTTATGAAATAAATTTGCTAAAAATGAAACAAAAATGCTAAAATAAATGTCAACAAATGAGCTAAAATGGTCTAATAAAGTACAAAATGTGCTTAAAATAGCATAAATTTGACAAATAATAAACTAAAAATTAATTAAAATTCGGTTAAATAATCAAAAATGGCTTTAAAATATTTATTAACTATAAAAATAGTATAAAAATGAATTATATATTGTTTAAAATAACATTTCGAGTAAAACTATATCGAATTAATACCAAACACATGCCTAATCATATTAGCATATATAATACATTTTAGTGTTAGCTTTACAACGTTTCGTGTTATGTTGACTCTATGAAAACTAAAACACAACTATGAAATATGATTTAAAACATTTTAAATAGGAAATTATAACTAATAATTGAAACGAGAATCATATATTTAAATAACCCTAAAAAGCGTAACAATGAGTAATGAGTAGTATTGTTTCCATATTACTTTTTTAATTTCAATTCCATTTCCATTCCGATTTTAACAAAAATTTTTATTTCAATTACATTTTAATTTCAATTTTAAAAATTAATTTTAATTTCAATATTTAATTTATATAAATTCCATTTCAATTACATTTTTTATAATGCCATTAATTTCAATTCCATTTCGATTTAGATTTTTAATTTAATTTATATTTCAATTGCATTTCAATTCCAATTTCTTCTTTTTATTTTATTTCCATTGCATTACAATTCCAAATAATCGAAATGCAAATTGAATTATATTTTAAATTCCAATTTCAATTTTAAAAAATGGAAACAACACTAGTTATGAGTGAGTACAATTAGCGAAAGTATTGAGACATATGACATTAACAATATCTAGCATGTATTGAGATGAATAAGCGCTTAAATATATGATTAATAATTGGTAGTAGATATGTTGTCACTAAATATAAATCAAATATTTAATAATAAAATTTATTTATACAAAAAAGATTAAAAATTAAGAATTATTTTGTCAATTAAAGAAATTTTTATAATTATTAAATTAATTTTTGTGAAATGAAATGTAAATTAAAATTTTTAATTATTAAAACTAGTATAACTAATGAATTTTAAAGCTTAAAGTCTAAATTATTATTTTTCTGATTAATTATAAATAACAATGAGATTTTAATTTTTTTTATTATATTTGGATTTTTAGACAAAATTATTTTATATTTCATATTTTTTTACTATTTATATGAATTGTACTAATTCAAAAACAAAATTGAATATAGTTAACCGTAATTTAAATCTCAAATTTAATTTTGATGTATAATTTAAATTTCAAAAAATATTTAAAACATTAAAATTTATAATTTCAGTGGTTAAGAAAAATTAATAAATTAAAAAATTTATATTACAAATTGAACAAAATAAAATTTAGTTTTATGTAATCTCGTAAACTCGTGAACGAATAGGACTCCATTAAATTTTAAATATTATTCATTTAAGTAGAAATTATAATAATTTATTTTTTAGTTTACAGTTCTTAATTTTATTTACGTTATCTTTTGTCACGTGTATTTTTAATTTTACTTTTTTCTTAAATATCTAAACCTTTATAAAAAATTCATTTTAATTATGAATTTAATTAATAATATTTATATCTCTTATTTATTATTGTAAATAGTAAACAGAATTTTTCAAAGAAAATCTATTTTTATTAAAATAAAAGTGAAAATTTTTTATTAATTTTTTATCTCAATAAATTGAAATTATATTAAATACATGAATAATTAATAGGCAAACAAGATAATACTAGATGATTCTTTAAAAGCTTAAGAATGAAGTTTTAAAATTAAGAATGGAAATAATGCCATTAAAAGTAAATGCATCTTTTTATCTACATATTACAGATTTAAATTATTAAATAAACAGTTATCTTATTTTTTTTATAATAAATATTTTTTTACAATCTCGTACTTTCATACATACAGTCTGACAGAAAACCGAGATATGATAATATTAAATTTCTTGCCTTTTGTGAGTGCATTCAATTATTCGCATAACATATTTGCGGGTAATTTTCATTTTAACAAATTTATTTTCTTTCGGTTTTTTTGTTTCTCATTTTTATATGTGAGACTGAAGTTAATAAGTGGAAGAAAATACTCGTCTACGGCTTGACCTCCTATAAGCAAATAAATTTAAATTAAGCTTGTTTTTAATTTTATTTATAAATATATTTTAATTTTAAATAAATTAAAAGAAAAAGTTATATTTAAAACTTTTAAATGAGGGAAAATCAAAAATTAAACAATTTCCGAAGTTACTCCACTTTTCATGTAATGTCTTTAATAGAGATATTAAATAAGAACATTTATTCAAATTTACAGTATATATATATTATTTTTCATGTTGTTTGTTTTATTTAATTTAATAATTTAATATCAACCGTTATAAATTTATTTTAATTAAGTTTGCTATTAATTTAAAAAAATTTATTTACTTTAAAATATCACTATTTATAATGAACAATAAGTTTGACAAAAGATAATTTTATGATAAAAAATTAGCGAATGATATAAATTTTCGGTATATTTTATAAATTATATTTTTATTTAAATAATCTTTAAGTAAAAAGAAATATTATTTTTGTACTATAAACTGTTAATTATTTACATGAAAATCATCTTTTTTCACATATTATATTTATAGAAAAAGAAAATTACGAAATAACAAAAATTCAATTATTTTCTTTTCAGTCTTAATATAAGATCTTAAATATTATTCGTTCAACTTAAGAAGTAAATAAAAATTATTACCATTTATTTATTATTTAAACTAAAATATTTGTAAAAATAATTGTTATTTCTTAAAATTATTGTTGGTTGCTTTTTTGAAAGATAATTTAAAATCAAGATTATTTTCTTATAATGATTTTGATAAAATAAAATTAAAATACAATCATAGCAGAATATACATATGGAATCGCAATAAAAATACAATTAAAATGATTTTAAAAATATAAAATGCAATTAAAATTCAATTCGAATAATAACTTTACTAAGAAATCAAAATACCATAAAAATTAAGTATTAAATGGTTATAATTCTATTAATTTAAGTAATAAATGTTAAATAAGAAAATATTTAATGATCGTTAAAACATTACAGTAAAATAACTTTAAAATTTTTTAAAAAGTTTTAAATGTCTAAATTAATTCTCTATAATTCATCAAATATCTAAAAATATCATTAAATAACTAAATCATATGCTGTAAATATCTAAAATATCATATAATAATGCAATTGTGTGTCATATGCAGCAATTGTCTAATAATATAAAAATATAATCAAATTGAGTGACATATGCCTATAATATCGAAATACAACAAAATGATAAAAAATACCTAAACACCAAACCGAAAAATCAGATATTATGACAATAACGATCTTGTTTTAATATAATTTTCATTTTTAACCATTTTTAGTCTAGTTATTATCAATTTTTGGACTTATAAAACAAATTTTGAGACTTCCGTATTGTAAAATTATTTAACTACCAATTTTATTCAACTTTAACTAATGTGTGACGTTCTTTCGTTTTATCTCTATATTATGCACAGATTAATTCACATTAAGACAAAATTTGGAACATTTATAGCTTTAATTTGGTAAAAGATTTTTCCAAAATTATAATCTCTTAATGAATATTTAGAACGACTTGTCAAGAAATCGTATTACATCCAAACTGAAAAAACAAAAGAATACCTTTGAATCTATAAAGAGAAAACAATCTACTGTATTATATAAAAATATTGAATTAAATTTTTGTGGTTTAATTCTATGTCTTTTTAAATAGTAAATAAAATCCTCCAAAATATTTTTACTAATTATGAACTGTAAATAAAAGTTTACGTAATATTAACAATTATTTTATTGAATTAATTTATATTATATTTGGATCGACGTTTCACAGATTTATATTTTGCTAATTATAGCCATGATTTATAGATTTAAAAAACAAGGTGAATAAAATTTTTTAAAAATATTTTCACCAATAAGAAAAATTTGAATTAAAAAAAGAAAATAATTAGATATACTATAGATGATTAATTAAAATAAAAGAAAATTTAATAGTTTAATGAACCAATTATATTAACTTTTGGTAAAAAACCAATAAATTCAATGCTTCTGAATAAATTTGATAAAAAATATGATATATACAAGCTATTAATGTGTATATTATATGTATAAACATCTGATTAAAGCTGTTGCAGATCGGTTAAACCGACGGTTTTACCCGACGGGTTTCCTATCTGTACGGTTCGGATTACTATTTCTCATTTCTCGGTTCGGTTCGGGTAAAAAAAATTTCTTATCAAATAACCCGAATAAAACCGAAAACCCGATAATCGATTTTTGGTAAGAAATTTAAAGAATTTTATATGAATTTTGACTAATAAACTTCAAATAAGAAATTTATAAGCTTCTTATGCATTCAACATTTTAAATATTAATATATTATTCGTTTTAAAAATTAATAGTAAACTCATAAATATTATTTTTGATTTATGTTTTTCGATTATTAAACGTATTTAGCAAATATTGTGTCAATTGTATGGTTATTCTGGTTATTGAGTTTCTTATCGGTTGGGTTCGGGTAGCTCATCAAATATTAGGGTACGGTTCGGGTTAAATTTAAGATTACGTTTGGTGTCTGTCGAAGAACTACTACCCAACAACAACTTTACATATGATATAGCTCACTTTGTCCAAAAGAGCTATTGGATTTACAATGTCTGTCTGTCTGTCTGTCTGTCCTTCTGTCCTTCTGTCTGTCGGTATGTCTGTCTGTCTGTCGGTCTGTCTGTATGTCTGTCTGTCTGTCTGTCTGTCTGTCTGTCTGTCTGTCTGTC
>JAQGAW010004358.1:0-11013 GCA_034698025.1 Phthiracarus crinitus | reverse complement strand
TATGGGGTATAATCCGAGTTTATCCCCCACCCCTCACCGTGACTCACGATATACCCCATGTGGGGGATAATGCGGCGCAATACGGTATTTAAGTTATAATTTATTATAATGTTTAACGTTATTCAGCGCTAAATTGCACAGAATTTCAAAAACTTAAAACGCTTAAAACTTTATTAAACCACAATTTTTATGGTTTAGCATTGAATTTAGACAATATTTACTTTTTAAAATATTCATTAAATAATCGGAAGAATAAGAACTGTGTTTACAACTATTTTGTATCAATAATTTAGAATATATTTGATAACTTACTTTAAGTAATAAATATTTGTAATTAAATGTTTCTGTTTAGTGCTGCGGTTGACATTTCTGTGTCTGACGCCAGTTTTTCTCCCGAACATTTTGATATAATTAGCGGCGTTTTGCGGTTTTCGATTCCACGTCTCGGACCGTAAGTTTAATTCTGGTGTTTGTTTTATAATTTTTATATTAAATAAATTCATTATAATTTTTAATAAAAGAATTTACTGTACATTTTATATGTATTTAACTCTAATACAGCGGTTCGAATATAACTCATACTACTGTTGTTCGACCAAAGAAAGAGGTTTGGGGAAGATTTAATTTTACTGCCGGAGAAGTTACTTATTTACCGAATGAAGATGCAAAAGAAGCGCGTGTCGGTTACACCAGTGAACCCGGAGAAGGTTTTATAGTTTCTTTAAAGGAATTTGATAGACGTTTTTCACCCCATGTGGTAATTCTATTTCAAATAATTAATCTAATGTTTTATTAATTTAATCTTTTAATTTTTATATTAAGCTGGATTGGGCTGCTTTTTGCATTATGACATTACCATCGCTTGTAATACCGTTTTTATTGTGGTTTAGAAGTAAAAGCAAATACGAATCAATTGTTTCATCAAAACATTCAAACAAAAAACATTAAAAATTTATTAATATAAAATGTTAATATAACTTTTTACATTTTTGAACGTAATAATAAATATTCGTTTTGAATATAAAAATATAAAAATTCATTTTGATAAACCGGTAATTATTATAATTGCAATTCAATGGTTATATAAGCTCGTAAAAAAACAAAATAGGTAACTAAATAAAACTTATAACTTTGCTCTTGTGGTTGGAGTTGTAAATAAAATGCTCAATTTGTATGCCGTATTAAGATCTCCTTTTACTTTAATTCGTTTGCTCGCGATTCCCTGTTTTATTTAAAAATATTTATTATTGTATTGATTGAAACATATAAAATGAATCTTACAGATTGTAAACTAATTCTGTTAAAAGTAAGTCTGACAAGATCGTCGTCATCCATCATAAAACTGACATCCGGTTCAGCATTTTTTGGCGGACCGCGAATAAAAATGCCGGTAAGTTTATTTATTTTGAAATCAAGTGCTTTAATAAATAATGAAATAATTAATTTAAGCTTAACGCTGCAATAAAAATAATACTTACTCCATATCGATACTGATTTTCCATTTTTAGTGATTTCGAAAACAAAAATTAATGGCAATTCTTCGCAAAGTTGCGGCAAACGAACTAAACGTTGAACTAATTCTACAATCATTGCTTCACTTCTTAGTCCAGGAATCACTGACTAAAAATATTAAATAGTTTTATTAGATTTAAGTAAAATACTTTTAAAAATCAATTCTAAACCTCCTTTAACATAATATCTGTAAAAATAGGTAATTCTGGAGTTTTTCCAACTTTTTGCAGTTCAAGCCACATCGAGTTTAGTTTTTGCAATAACATGATATTTCCTTTTATTTTCAACTTTCCCATCATGAATGCCTTTTTAAAATTGTCATTAACTTTATTTATTTATTAATACATTAACATTCGAAAATCAATACCCGCTGTGGATTTAATCTTCCGACCATAAGCTTTAGAAAGTCGTCGTCTTCAACCGTTATTGTGCAGTCAGGTTTACCATTCTTCGAAGCAGTTCTATAAACCTCACCATCTAATGTATTCTTATTATCGGCAGTCCAAACAGCCATCGGTTTTCCATCTTTAGTGATATTGAATTGAAATATGACTCTAAGACGTCTTACTAATTCTGGTTCTTCGTGCATACGATTTTTAAACACAGTAAATATAATGTCACTTTTTAAACCAGATGTAGGAATTGATTCGAGAAGCGCCTTATCATCTAGTATTACATCTGATTGTGATGATGGCAACTCAACTTGTGGAGTGCTGTCAATTTCAGTTTCTAAAGAAACAGATCCTCGCGGCGCCTCTTCAGCCCATAGTTGTTGTAATTTTTGTGCCGCTAATATATTTCCAGTTATCTTTAATTTTCCTGTCATGAAAGCTTTCATTGCATCTGTTTTTCCTTCAAAAACATCAACAGCATAATCATCATCAATTGTTAGAGTACAGTCAGCTTTTCCAGACTTAGGCATCCCTTTATACACATTTCCGTCACCATTTTTAAGATCAAGTGTCCAAATAGAAATAGTTTTTCCATTTTGGGTAAGATTCCATTGATAAACAGTTTTAATAATAGGAACGAGCTCTTTATTTTCCTTAATTCTATCAATAAGCCAAGTTTGAAAAATCTTATCAGTTCGACAAACACGTTCAGAACTATCTGCAGCATTACTTTGATTTGGTACATCTGATAAAATCTTCGGGGTTTCCAATAATTTCAATTGATTCACTTCATGATCTAATTTTGCTCCATTTATTTCATTGTTGATTCGAATTGCATCAATATTTGAAATATTTTGATCCGAAAAAACTTGATTTAAACTGCGATTCTCATCTCTGGACACATGTACTGCGTTTGTTAAAATAGGATCGTTATTTAAATTATTAGAACGTTGTAACTCAATAAAATCAACATAAGCTCCAGATATAATAAGTTTTTGCGTTTCCTTAATATAACTTTGAAAATGAATTCTTGTGCCCTCTTTCCACATATTGGTTTGAATAGTCTGTCCGGGATATATTGGACCGACGAATCTTGCCTTAAGACGTTTAAAGAGATTCACATCATTATCCGCGTATTGCTTCAAAACATGACGAAACGAATAGCCTAAAGAGCATAATCCATGCATTATTGGATTTGGAAAGCCTCCAACCGAAGCAAATGCGGGATCGATGTGAAGGGGATTTTTGTCACCACAAAGTCGAAACAGAGCCGCTTGATTGACAGATGTTTGTTCAAACACTACTGCGTCGGGATTACGTTCAGGCGCTGCTACTATAGGTTTAACTAAATTATTGTCAGTATTTCTCTTACCACCAAAATTTCCAGAATCTATTATAAAAAGTGACAATTGATTGTAGAATAAATGTGTTCCATTTTCATCAAATGAGTCCACAGAACACACAACAAGAGCTCCAGAACCTTTATCCAACACTTCATCCACTCTTGTTTCCGAAACTAATGTAGCAGAGGATGGAATTGGATTAATCATTTCCAAATAATGCTCTCCGTGAACCATCTTTGTAGCATCAAATTGAAGTTTAAACGAATTCAAAGCATTAGTTAAACATGTGGTCTCTAACATGGACTTTATTGCAACTACAGTCGCTAAAGTGGGTAAAACTGTAAAATTATCACTACATTCGTATAAAAATCTCGTATAATCTGATTGATGTGTTGAAACACCAACAGCAAGAGCATAGAGAATAGCATCATCTATTGTGTATTTAAAAATTGCTTTTGAATTGTCATTTTTGTTATTTGTCAATGCATTGATAAGTAGATTTAGATGTTCCTGCACAGAAGAAGGCGAGTTTGCATTATCCATGTTTGTAATCTGCATCCAACTCTCGCGAATCATTTCCGGAGTGAAACTATCATTAGTATCAAAAACTTTGCCTAAAGATCGTTGCCACGTATATCTGCCAGCATAACCACCTGCTGCCTCATATACACCACCAGAATCAGCGCAACTTTCGTGGCAAAGCCATGCAACAACTGGCGCAACGTATTGTGGTTTCAAAATATTATTCAAATTTTCTGGTAAAAGATCCTCAGTTAATCGAGAAACAGCCACAGGCACTATAGTGTTGCAATGTATGTTATATTTGGAGCCTTCGATTGATAGAGTATTGCTTAAAGCAAGTAAACCGAGTTTAGCGGAACTATAATTAGTTTGACCAAAGTTTCCATATATCCCTGAAGGCGATGCAGTCATAATAATTCTGCCATAATTTTGTTTGCGAAAGTACGGCCACGCAGCTCGAGTCACAATAAATGCTGCTCTCAAATGGATTCGATGCACTAAATCCCAATCATCGTTTGTTAATTTCAAAATCGATTTATCGCGCAAAATACCAGCGTTATTAATTACTATGTCTACTCTGCCAAAATTATCAATCGCTGTTTTAACAATAAGATCGCCGTTTTCAACAGAATTATAATCGGCGACAGCTATACCGCCAGTTGTCTTAATTTGCTGGACGACCTCATCCGCTGCTAAACTTTTTCCTCCGCCGTGACGATCGCCTCCGAGATCGTTAACTAAAGCACATTCAATGCGATATATTTATCTTTAAAATTAATGTCAGCTAAATATAAGCTTATATACTCTGTCAATAATGCCACTCTTGACTTAAAAAAATTGATTAATAAAAACTTCAATTTATTAATAACTTACTAAATGAAAATTCAAAACCGGTTTTTTTTAAATAATATACAAAGTGGAATAAATAATTTGGGAAAATCATATTAATTGAGCATTGAATTAGTGTCACTATAGAGTAGACTATTATTCAAATTATCGCATTTATTGTATTGTACCAGTTTTGTTATTTCAATTATTATTTGGGTTAATAAAACATCAATTAACATAATAACTAAAACTTAGTTATTAAAAAGCTAAATATTTATTTTTAAACTAAGGTGTAAATTAGATAAACGACATAACCTCATAAACTTGTTTAACAAAAAAAAGCTTAACAATATTTATTTTAAAAAAACAACAATAGCTTAATGGATCAATTTTCTGCGTGAAAATATTAGATGTGGGAAATTTTAAATTCCCAAAAATGCGTAAAAATTCTAATGAAAACTTAATGAAAGAAATACTTTAAAACTAACCAACAATGGAAGCTCCTCTTGAGGCCAAAAGTAATGCATATTCTCGTCCCAAACCTTTTAATCAAATAATTATTTTGCCAATTATTGTTTATTAAATTAATGTATTTTAAATGAACAAATTTATTAATTTAAAGAAATTATAAAAAAATTAAGCACAGAATTTAATGTCATTAACTAGAAGTTTGTAAACTTATCAACATATTAATTGTATAATAAAAGTTATCGAATAATTATCAAACAAAACTTTAGATGATTGTTATGAAACAAAAATCAAAATATATCATATAATATATGCAAACCTCTGGCAGATCCAGTAATGATCGCAACTCTACCATCAAATCGCATCAATTCAGACATGATTGCGTTAAACAATGCTTAAAATGAGTGCAAATTAAAACTGTTACATTGACGTATTACGTTATGTCGAGATTGTTAACACTAGACTAATAATGATACATAACATTCATGCATGCATTGGATATACGCTTATAAGTTCTATAACAAATGTTTACATCACAAATTAGGGTTAATTACACAAAGTACGTATTTCTCACATATTTTTAAATTACAAATTGAACAACTTTTTTACCCAAACAGATTCTGGGTAATAATTAGTAAAATCTTTTGAGGTAAAGGATTTTGAGGCGTAAAAGAGAGAATATTCAGGGCTAAATTGGGAAAACATAATTTATCCTTATAAAAAAATTAAAAACAGTTTAAAATAAAATTTTGGCTAAAATATTGGAGTTGCAAAATATATCGGTTTTGAAATTTTTCACTTTCTCTCAAACTTAAAAAATTATTCAACTTATTAAAAATATATTAAGGAAAATAATTTTTAGATTCAAGTTTAACCCAAATTCTGTTAACTTAATAAACATCTGTTATAATTTTTAAAACTTTCCATTAATTTAATTATGTGAAAAATTAGATGTATTGAAAAATTATTTCTTGAACATTATTATTTGTTACTTAAAATCAATTTATCAAATTTATTTTCTATTTTACTACCGAATCAAAAATTTATTGAAAATTTGGATATTTTTAAAATAAGATTATGATATTTTACACAAAAACCTTATTAAATTTTAATCACACACTTCTGACATCCACTTTAGTGATTGAAAATCAAACACTAATCCACTTCTTACACTATATTAGTGATTCTATCCCTGTCTTGAATTGATTTAATATTATTTTTTATAAATAAGATTTTTATTATAAAGTGCCAAATAATAAATTAAAAATTATACTATTAAAACTGTTTGATAATAAACAAAAATTAAAAATCGAGTAGAAAAATAAAAATATTTTCATATCATTACTAAATATCAAACAATTAAAATCAATGAATTTTAAAACTGAGTTCCTTATATGGAATTTTCCTTTAAGGAAAGTAAAATACGCTAAAATTTTATAAGTATTGTATTTTTAAAATAGTGACCCAACAATTTTAATCAATTATATTTTTATTAAGTTAAATATATATTAAAGCTTTTTGATTGTAATTCTTTAATTCAAGGCAAAGAGTCATAACAAGATATGGAATTTATGAGTTTTGATACAAGTAATAACAGTGTAAAATAAATTTCTAAGTTACTACGTAATACCTATTATACTCTTAAACTTTATATTAAACTTTAACTAAACCTTTCTCTGAAAATTACAAAAACATTGCTTTCTAATTCTTATCTTAAAAAAATTATCTGATATTTATATAAATAATAAACTATTTACAAACAACTATTGCTAACCTTTCAAAGTTTACATTTCTTAAGATTTTTATTTATTTGAGAAAACTATGTAAAGCTTACGGGTTTGTTTATGCATGTTCGCAGTTTTAAATTAGTAAATTATTTCACCGAATATTAGAATAAAGAAATTCATCGCGTATTTAAAACTAATAAATTCACTTAAGTATGCATTAACCCATGAAAAATGAACAATTTATATATGTACGGTTTAGTTAACCAGTGTCAAAATAAATTTTTATTTCGTTATACCTAAAGATGAGTTAGTATTTAATTTATTACAGAGCAAAGTTTATTATGATGGCTACGATGGGTTAATGAGTTGAACCAACACTTCACGTATTGTATAATCTATAAGAAGTTATTTTGTCGTACGAAAGCAATAAAATTGAGTTAAAATTTTCATTTAATTAAAATTTATTCATTAGATTCATATAAATATAATGTTACATTAAACCAATAGAATAAGTACGACCATTTGGGTTGTGAATCGTAGAAGAAATAGGTTCAGTAAAACACCATTCGTACCAAATTTGACGTTTATTAATAAGTCTCCAAAAATTAACTTTTAAAAATTGACCACTTTTTATGAATATTGGGGAATGAATGGGAAAATATATTGGAAACCAACTAAACATGCCTGGAGTATGAAATGCAGGAACTGTTGACAATTTAATATCACGATAGAGCGTTGTCTCAAAATATCCGGCAAACCCGTGACATACAGTATCAATTTCAGTATGAAATGTAAGAGATCTAAATCGAGAATTCTCTCTTTGATTTGGTTTTAGAGTAAGTTGGCTGTGATCGAAACTAAAAAGCTGCTGCGGTTGATCGATATGGTAACAGTTGCGCATATGCACCACATAACCAGTTTCGAATGGAGCATACGATGGTTTATCCCTTTCACGCAACATCGATGCCTCGCAATATAATCGTTGCGATTGTATTGGCGCTAAATATGATGTATACGATACTGGAATAGATATCGCGTTATCTTTAACGTAAGACCAAACTCCGTCCAAACATTCTGGACTCAACTCATTATCACCGAAAGAGCCAAGCAATTCGGATACAACTAAATCTGCTTTTTGAGGCGCATTCCATTCTCTCATATCGCAAGCAACCACTTCTACTCGTCCATGCTTTGTACCCTTAAGTCCACCCCATTTTTCCTCGAGAAGCGTTTTTAGTGTAATGATCGCGTTTGGATTCTTTTCGACCGCATAAATCGATACATACTTTTCAACTTTTTCAGCCGCCCATAAACTAGCCTGAACTAGTGGACCACGACCTGCACCCACAACCATCACAATTCTTTTCCACAATATAATCAAAATTAATCATTAAATAAAATTATATATTTATAAATATTACATTTAATCTTACATTTCATTCTGATTTTGGATATCCTGTAGCGCTGAAGTTATAGCCTTTAAAGTTAGATAAACTTTACAATATACCGCATTACCTGACACTTTACCACATATTGCTTTAGTGTGAGAGATAATACATGTAAATAGACCTCGAGGTATACGCTTAAACTACATGTCGATATATTCTTAGAATTAATTTATAAAAAATTCCATAAATTGATTTCTTTGATTTACCAGTTTATTTACACCATTATTGAATTACGGTATAACTAATTATCAAATCATAATTAATAATAAATTTTTATGTGAAAAAATCAGTTAATTATTATTTACTTAAACAATTGTTACAATTTTAACTGTTTTATTGTTTTTTTTTGTAATGGCAACATTTTTTGTAAATATCTTGAGTTTTAAGCGACATAACGAAATTAATTTTATAATTTCATAAAATTATAGCGCTCTCACACTATAGCGACATGTCATAAGTGTCATGTAAATGAATGAATTTGATTTACTTTTTTATATTCTTCATATTTAATGGGATCTTTTTCAAAAACTTCATAAGTGCAAGATTCTAAGTTATCCATTAAAGGCTATATCCGTACATAATATAGAAATAGGTATACTGTAAAATATTTCAAAATATATAATTATTGCATACTTGGAGCGGTATTTGCAAAAAATCTTCATATCCTTTAGCAAAAGAAGAGACGGGATCGGATGGCATTTGAGTTGTTTTTAGATGTTCCATGTATTGAATATAATGACGCATATCTGTATGCCTACAGTGACCTTTGATAATGAAATGTATATCATTTGCCATTTTATTGATTAAAGCGCGAATAAACACCTGATACGGTTTACTTAAAACAGGATAATTTTTTCTATTTGTTAGAAAAAGACTCGTTGGTATTATTAATGCTTTAATTGGTTCTCCTGTCCATCTATTGAGATAATGTTCATCAGGCAAATCACCATTTAATTCTAACGCTACGCAAACTCGTTTATCATAAAAGATATGACTTCTTAGTTGATTCCATCTCAACCACGTATCTTCAAGAATCAAATCTTCGACATCATTTCTCCAAATATTAGCGCTTTCGTGGGGTGAATGTACAGGAATTTGAACCCAAAATTGAGGTAAATTTTGATAACCGCCGGTGAAAGTGATTTTACTGTTGATAATTCGCGATAATTGATTGATTGCATTACTATTAGATGGACAATCAAATAATAAAGCTGGTAAACCTAAATGTAAAGCGTATGTGATTTCGGCCTCTATTAACAAACTATTTTGCAGTGGCTTTCTCTCCAACTCATAGTTCGATATGATTCCAACCACAAGACTTCCCCAATCTATGGAGTATTAGTATGGTTATGGTTATGGTTGTATGTAACTATACGGTCAGTATTTTTGCAAAAAAAAAACGTATTTTTTATATTTCTAAAAAGTAATTACTCTATTATTTGCTATTCACTAAAATAAATAAACTGAAAATTTTCACAAAAATACTGATCAAATAAAGTTTTGTCAAATAGATATAGATTATGATCATTAAAGTGTCAAATCAATAAACAATTACCGGTACTCGACAGTTGCAAATCACAATGTGGCGTGAAATCACCAGATCGTGGTAATACTAAGTTCGCGACTATAAAATTATATCTAAAATATAGAAAAGCAAAGATTTAGTATATTCGCTTAATTATATTGTTTACGCTTATAAGCACGTATTTGGTGACAAACCCCGAATTCGTTGCACTTTGAATGGCTGACGATAAGTCGGACAAATAATGCATATAAAGACCGCATTTAAGTTCTTTGTGAGCCATCGCTTGATTTATTCAAATTTGTTTAATTATGCAAAATTTATATAAAATGTGTGATCGTTCTAAACAATACAAATAAAAATAAGTTTGTTTTGTGCATTTTATTTTGAATAAATGAGATATAAAGCGCGCTATTAATGCGCTGGTAATGACTTAACAAATGTCTTAACAAATATATGGCACTTTAAATTTACTAACTATTCATAAAATAAAATTATAATTTAATAAAATAGTAAACGATTCGAATAAAAATATTGTTATTATATGATGGCATATCAATATGAATTTCTTTCATTCATTAAAACTAAATACTCTAAGCCTAAACCAGTAATTAATTAGTTTTAAAATAATCGTTCAAATGCTTAATAAAGTTTAACGAATTATTATTATAAAACAATAATGAAAAACATATGATATTGATATTATATTAGTTTTAATTACATATTATTAGCGACAATTAACTAAATAATGGCGAGAATGATTGGAATCTAAAACCGTTTCGTTGATTAATCAATATAATCATAATTGATATCTAAGTATAACACAAAACGCATTTAATAAAAGCACATGAATTAAAATCGGAATTTAAAAATAATAAGAAATGCTTTATGTGTTGTATATCTATGGTTAAACTGTTACTGTACTGTACAGTATATTGTATTGACAAACTAACGCACTCTGTTGTTATGCTAATCAATTAATATCAGTTAAAAAACAATTTTCGATTTAATAAAAACTTTTTGCGATTATATTTCGATGGTTTTAATGTTCTCTATTTCCAGAAAAAATGAACCTGATTTCGTATATAAATGAGAATTCTTATTACTTTATTCAAATAAAAATTAGTTTCAAATTATGAATGATATGAATTTGTTTAATAATTAGAGAGTAAAAAACAAAGCAGTGGCATTTATTCCGAAGCGTCATGTCTGATGCTTTCCCCTATTCATTTCCCTTTCATGAATTAAGTT
>JAQGAW010004357.1:0-11019 GCA_034698025.1 Phthiracarus crinitus | reverse complement strand
TAATTCTATTAATATTAATATATTTTGATTTTTAATTAAATTTCAAAAAACGATACAACATTAGTTTTAGCAGATTCTATAGCATAAAGAGTAGATTTTTGAAGTATATTTATTTTAACAAATTTCTTGCAAAGCCTTCTAAATGAATTGAGTTTATTTCTCTGAATTTTTAAAATAAATAAAAAATTTTGTTTTAAAATTTAATTGCCATATTTCACTCGAAAGTTCAATCTTTTATGAGTTTTTTTAAAATATAATTCATTAGTTAATCACAATGTACTTTAAAACATTTCATGGAGATATTAAATATAATTGCAGTTTATTATCAAAGAAAGCTTATATAGAAAATGTTTTGAAATAATAAATGATTAAAATAATTTTATATAAGAATTGTATCAATTAATTTAATAGGCTTGTTTTTTAATAGAATTTATCAAATATATATAAATAAATATAGTTTATAAAAATTAGTGTCTTTGTACGTGGTGAAACATGACCGATCTAGAAGGTTTTTGAGCATACAAACTACAAATAAGCTGCCAACTTGGTCCTCGGTGTATATACCAACGGACCGATTCTTGGTTGTTGCGCAGACACTTATCTTAAGAATTATGGTACGGCCATTGAGTTGTTTGGTGCGTCCCGTTGAAAGTGCTTGAGATGTGTCTAACTGATCAGCTTCCAACATTGGCCAGAGTGTCTGTGCCAATGTTCCAACGCTTGTACATGTTGCGGACACTTGTCTTAAGCAGTTTTGTACGGCCACTGTATTGGTTGGTGCGTTCGGCAGTCCTTGGTTAAGATGTGAAGGACGGATCAGCTTCCATCTTAGTCCACGGTGTCTGTAGCAATGGTCAAATCTTACAAACGCCAAATATTCCACCAACCCAAGTATCCTTCGACAGCGACTAATCAAACTACCCCACATTTCTCACAATGCCTATATATCCTACCTTCCCTATATATCCCACTATCCTTATATATCCCACAATATATTATAAATCTATACAAATTTTTTAATAAAACAATATCAAATTAAAGTACTAACAGCTTAAAAACAAAAATTAAAATTAGTTTTTACAACGATTTTTTAAATAAATTAAATTCCAAAAACTAATTAATAAATAAAAAAAACTTTGACTATCCTATTGAAAAAATATAGAATATAATAAAAAGTAAGCTCATTATGTATGTTCAATCTCTCAATAGTTTATAATAATTTTACATTTAGACATGCAGAAATCTTTGAATCAACAGGAGCTGAACACATTGCCTTCGACATCTAGCGTAAACGCAATTGGTGCGACCCCAGGAACAGAGCCTTACCAAACACTACAAGAAATTTAAAAATGTATTTATAAATTTTTAAAGTTTAAATGTTTTTCATTATTTGTCAATTTGAGTATAAATTTTTAACATGTAATGAATAGAGAAACTTATTTTTGAGGGAACGTGATTCAAAATATTATTATCATAAAAATTATTAGGGGAGAGGTTTATCAAGCGTGACGCTCTTACTAATCTCTATTACGTGACTTTTTAGAATATTTTTTCTAACTTAAAAGTTTTTCTTATATAACATTTACCGAAAATTTTAATAGTGTCACTCCTTTCTATAAAAGGATTCAATTTTAACTTTAATTAGTATCCCAACTTACCTTTCACGCAAAATTTTGTACCTTTCCTTCTACGGGTTAACCAAAATATTTCGCATAAATTTCAACTTATCAAACTTCTCTAATGATTTATTTCAAGTTTGGGAAGCGATAGATAGCTTATTCGCTACAATATTCAATTCATTCATGTTAATGTTTCACGTAAATGAAATCATCTCATTTTACGTGAGACATTGTAGACCTGATTACTCCATATTTGTTTCACTATAACGTATCGAAATCTACACACACAAAGTAAAATAAGTATAATTCTATATCATTAACACATGCATAATGTAACATACACATAATTCATGAACTTACAAACATTATGATAATCCAGTCTACATTTATTATGCTTTAGATCTTTTTTTATTGTTAATCGCGTGACTGTTTTTTCGATTTCTCATAGCGTTACAAAAACTTATAACTCATTTATAATAATTAAATGTTTATTTATTTATTAAATGAACTTATTAGTAAATAAAAATTTAATTTTTAAAACAATTTTGTGTATTAAAATTTTGTGTATTAAATTTAAAAAAAGTATTTGAAATACAATAAATTATATAATATCATTTTAACTTTGATTGAAAATATTATCACATACATTACCGCCTTTTAGTCTTATCCAAATAATTAACCTAATAATTTTAGTTGAATATTCTAAAACTAAAATAAAGTATATATATACAGTTATTAGTTTTAATTAAACTGTGTCTAAACAGCTACTTTGGTTTTAAGTTAGATTTTTCAAATTTTAATAATAGAATTAAAATCAATTTAGCTGATAAAATTAAAGAAAATAAGTAATTTATTTTGTTTATATATTTTCTATTACTATAAAAAAAAGTTAAAAAGAATGTTAGGTATTTTAACTGAAATATTTACTTAAAGTATATAAACATATTAATAAGCATTTAATTAAAATATTTATGAACTGTTAAAGAAAATAATTAATTTAAATCATTTCAATGTTTAATACTAATGATTGTATTTCTTTTGAAAATTAAAATAAATGTTATGAATTATGAAAAGTAAACTTAAAACCTAGTTAAAAGATGTTTTATCGTTTTTTGAAAATAAAATAGTAATCAAAATAGTATTTTAATTGTTATTACAATTCAAATAAAAATTTTATTAAAAAATCAAGATCAAATTAAAAATCCAAAATATTATTGAATTTAATTTTGATTATACACTTTAAATTAAAATTAATATATGAAATCAGAATTATATTTAGACTAATACAATTAAAATTATAATTATGATCGATAGCAAAATTAAAATTTATTTTTTAATAAAATCAAAATCAAAATACTTTTTCAAACTCAAATTAGAAAAATTATTTTATCTCATTTAATTGTTTATTTTTTATTTTCACTGATTGATTGTTCTTTTTAAGAATTTACATTTTTGTCTTATATTATTAAAAATAAAATATAGTAGATATTTTTTTGTTAAATTTCTTAATTATTGGGAAACTATATTTAATTTTAATTTTCAAATTATTTATTATTAATTCTTAATTTTTTTGATATAAAAAAATTTATAACTTCAAAATACAAGTGTCTACTAAATGGATGAGCAAAAAACTTCTCTCGCATTGATTATTTTAGTTTTTCTCACTCATGCACCATCAATCCGCGCTCTATAGTATATGTGAATTCCAAACATGGACTTTAATCTGTGTCCACTATAAGGGTCACAAAAAATTTTGCTCGTATTGATATTACTAGTTAATACTGTAAATGTTTTGAAAAAAATTAAAAAATTCAATATTTTGTTTTTTTTTGTCTTTTACAATTAAATTTTTTCAACAATAAATTTTTATTTTATGTCACAAATGACTTTTTTTCAAATATAAAAATTTTATCAATTATGATTTTTTTTTAAAAAAGACTCCAACATTCAAAAAGACAAATATTTTCAAAAAATTTCATTATTAATATAAAGCAAAAATCCCAATATTAATATATAATTCGCACAGACGGACAACAGACATGTCAAATCCAATATCTACTTTCAAAATGCGCTAAATATTTGAACTTAGAAAAAATAATAATTTCATCTTAATCCAAAATTTTTTAAACAATTTTTAATCCATTATCAAAATTTTGATTTACAAGATATTTACTGTTAATATGTACAAGATCGAAAATATTATAACTTATTATTATAATTAAAACTATTTAGGTTTATAGTCAAATTTTATTGCTTGTTCCATTATGTTATTAATTGATATTATTTGATAATATTTTCGGCAGATGATACTTGATTTCTTTTTTATATAATATTTAAGCATTAGTAGTAAATTATATAGAAATTTAGTTTTTCTCTAAAATGAAAATTTTTATATTTTAATAACATTTTTTTCAAAATTGTAATCGATAATTTTTATTGGCCTTAATTACTGTTTTCAACAATGTAGATTTCAAAATAAATTTTTTATTTATAAAATTTTATTATATTAATGTTTAAAATAAAATTGAAAAGTTAAAGATGTCTATAACTGTAAGTTATAATAAAATATTGCTAAAAGTTTTCTGATATTTATTTGGGTAGAATTATTTCATATGATATTTTATACAAAATATATTTTTTATCTCAAAAATATTTTTAATTAATTTAGAGTTTTATTAACAAATAAATAATCAATGAAAATATTGAAATATATTTTAATTATTTGTTAAAAATCTTAGAAAATATTTAATTTAGTATTAAAAATTAAAGACAAGGCAAACATTAAGTACATTTTTCAAAATTTTATTATTGCGTCTTAAGTTTTTCGGAACTTTAAACTAGTGTTGTTTAATTTGAAAATTTTAATTTAAATTGTTTTTTGCTTTTACTTTCAAATTTTTTCACATTCCAATTGCTTTCACTTTCCCTTTTACTTAAAATTTTATTTTCAATTCGATGATTTTTTGCTTTTGTTAATAAATACATTTTTCAATTGTATTTCGCTTTTGTTTTAAGCGAATTTGTAATTAAAAATTTACTTTTACTTTTAATTTATTTTCATATAATTTTCAAAAGTAAAGTTAATTAATTCATATTTTACTTTTGCATTTACACTTTAAATTTCACTTATATTCACTTTTGCTTTCATAGTGTTTTTCATTTTATCCTACATTCTCTATCGCTTTTGATTATATTTGTTATTTCAATTGTATTTTACTTTAGCTTAAGCAAAAGTAAGTCAACAAAAATTTCTACTTTCAAAAGGCGAAACAACATTACATTAAACTATTTCAAAAATTTAGGTGAGCTAACAATTGTAAATATCACAATAAACAAAATATTAAATTTTTATATAAATTTAATACTTTTAAATAATAATTTAAATTAAAATTATGACTTATTATTGGATATTTTGTTTTAAAATTTGGAATTACGCTTGAACAATTTTAGTTTAATTTATGTTTTTAGAAGTTAAATAAACAACATTGTCATGTTTTTGCACCGACTATTTTATCGCCAAATTCTATCCAAAATTTATTTTTTATTATCAATAGCTTAAATTTGTCTTAGAATTAGACAAGCAACGTTAACAAATCTATCTTAACACTTCAGCAGTAACATGAAAATAGTAAATCAAAAAGTAATTTGGGAAAAATTTATCCCTAGCTTTGGCTATCACAGGCAGTTAAAAGATTCATAGCTACAAATTTTTTTAGTGCTATATTTATAATAAACTGAACCTTTAAAGTATTAAGGAATAATATTATTTCAGGTTTTCTCGCTTTTAATAACAGGCATGGCATTAGAAAGAGCACAATAAAGATACAAATATTAATTATTTATTATTTTGGGATAAGATTTTCTCTTTTAGGGCATGTCTATATAAAGCCCAATAATCAGTTTCAAGGTTATGTAAATGTATATGGCATCATGGGATAATATTGTGTGAGGTTTTCCCGCTTATATTAAAACGAATGACAGTATAAAACAAAGCATTAGTGATACAAATATAAATGAATGTAGTATTTGGGGATAAAAACATTCTTGAATAGATTTTAGCGCATGACAATATAAAACCTAATAATCGTTGCTTTGGTTATGTAAATGCAAAATGTATTATGGGATAAAAATTTATCAACGTTTCCCGCTAAAATTATTTTGCAAAATGCATTCACATAGACTCGAATACTTTGAAATACTAATCGTATTTAGTATTTTGGGATAAAAATCTAATAAATATTCCCGCTAAAATTATGGCACACAAATGGTAAACTTTAACTGCTTTTTTGTGTTTAATGAAAATATGTGTAGTATTATGGGATAAAAACTAAAAACTATCTTGTTATAGGTCATTTTAGGTAAAGCAGATATATGTAAATTATTAGGTGGCTAAACTTTACTTTTTATAAATCCAAAATATGATTCAATAGAGATTTTCAAAGATTTCGGTAATTACTTCCCTTCCGGGTAATCAAAATTTACAAGAACATATGGATAAAGACTAGTAAAATCGTAATATTTAAGTTCATCTTCATCTTTATACTCATAAAATAAAGATTAATTGTTTGTTCGTCCACCAAAAAAAAGACATGTGTGCATTACCACACTTCTCAATTTTTTATAATAAGTATATCTTTTTTATGGTATATGTTATGGGAATTATTTTCTTCATCATTTAAATCATTTTTATATTCACAATCCCATTTTTGTATAATTTCAAATCATTTTCTTTTATAATAATTTAATTTTTCTAGTTATATCATAGAGTTCGTTATAGGTTTTAACAGCTCCTTCACCAAAGTCTCTTGGAAGATCACTATCCGTTGTTTTGAATTTTATGCAACCATGATAATAACAACCAAAAAACTCAAAAGTTTTCTTTTCTTCCGCTATAAATCCATCTACATAGACCACTTTTAGAAATTTTTATGACATATTTATTACCATTTTTGGCTCATTTTAGCACATTTTCAATCAATCTTATATTAATAAAAATAGTCTCCTTTCCCTTAATTAATATAAATAAAATATCATTTAAAAAATATATAAAGACCGGTCGACAGACAGACAGACAGACAGATTGAAATGTCAAATCCAATAGATCCGTTGGACTCAAAATGATCTAAAAAACTTCTTTTTAAACAATAATATTTTATTGGTTTATATCATACAAAATCTTTCGTTGATTATTTATGATTTATAATTGTTTTAAATTAGAACTAAAATAATTTTAAAAAATTGTTAATTTAAATAATTCTATTCGTTTCTATTACATATCGATTACGTTTTTTAATTTACATTTTAAATCAATTGCATTTTAATTTCAATTTTAAATTATATTTTATTTCCATTGCAATTCAATTTCAATTAATCGAAATGCAAATTGAATTATATTTTAAATTTTTATTTATCGCAAATTTAGAATACTTAATCGGAATTTTAGATATGCATTGTTTATTTATTTCTTATAATATAAGTAAATCTAATTTATTATTAATTATCAATAAATACTTAAAATAAAATTAAAGAAAAAGTATATAAAAGTTTGTAATTGCCTGTTTCAATGAAATATATCAATTAATCAAAATTAATTTGAAGAAGAAGGAAACATCTAATCTACACAAATACTCTTTTGGATCAACATTTGACAGCAAACAATACACCTGACACAATAACAATAAGTAAATTTCAGCAACTTCTCGACAAGCTGTATTAACTGATGAAGATCGAAACTACAACAAACATAAAGCTCAAAATTTCAAAGGATTTGAAGACAAATTTACAATAGTGAAAGACGCGAACACGGGTTTTGTGCGAAGACGTTACTCGTATCACATCCAGTGGTGTAATGTCGCTCAGGAAACTACTGGATCTGTTTGGTCTACTATTGGTTACAACCGTGTACGTAATCGTAGACCAGTTTCTGTGACTTACACTAAATGTATTTTACGGTTAATTTATCTTTCGGTTAACACTGTATTACTGTTTCCAGTGATATTGATTAACACTAAATAATAATTAATATTAAATATTTTTACCAAATACTTAACTTATTATTTGTAGTTTTGATAAATTTGATGATTTGCAAAGAATAGCTAAACTGTAGATTCCATTTTAATCTTTTTATAAGTTTTTTTTAACTTAAATAAATAATGTTATACGTGATTTAGTGTTAAATTATTATTAATTTGGGACTGTGTTAATCTTAGACTTAACATTAAGTGATTGCCTTACTCATAATATTTGTTAGATTTTGATACAAACGTTAGTTATGAATAACAATTCATTAACAAAAATACAAAATTTCAACTTATAAGTTATAAAAACGATTGATTAGCTTAAGAGGTCATAAATGCATACCTCAATAGAATATTTGATGAAAAGTTTGAAATGTTACATAAATTTTATTATTGGTCAGAAAACAAGAAAATCTTTATGCTTGAAATTTTCGTAGAAGAAGAAACATAAAACTGGTACCATGAAATTAATTCCATACCACAAAAGTGATAAAAGTACTTATATATAAATTAAAAAATTAAATAATTACAAGATTTGGCATATGTAGAGTTGAAAAAATAAGCGTGTTACTCTAATAAATTATTTTAAGATAGTTCTTAAAGATTAATTTGTGTAGAAAAGAAGTTTCGGTTCATTAGCTAAACTTTCTGAGTAACATATAATTTTATTATTAATTCATGGTTTACCACATAAGTTAGCACAAATCTTTATCGCCATAAAGCCTAATAATTTTATAAAATAGCAAAAACAGCTTACGATAGTTTGAAAACATACAAAGATTTTGTAAATAAAAAATCTAAAAAACAGAAACCATTATTAATAAGAAGACAAATAAAAAACCTCCTAAACCTTGCAATATATGCAAAAATCTTAGATTTAAAAATAGATATAAATGAATATTTTAATGTCTTAATAAAAATAAAAACTAGTTATTAAAGTAAAATAAGTAAATGATTTTGGATATGTTCCTTGTTCTATTGCAAATTCTTTTGTTTTATTATTTCTGTATCGCTCCACAAAGTATTGTTAGTATGTATACTAATTTCTTGGTATATTTCTATCATATCTTAAATTTCATTCTTTGAAAATTATATATTTTAGTTTAATGTTATTTGGATCTCATAGATTACTATTAGTGTTATTTCTATAATTTCTTTTTAATCTTTAATTATAAATAAGTTTTCTTTCAGGCACATGCATTAACATATCTCATAACAAAATTTGCTAAATTAAAATTAAAAACACATTTTAAATTTGAATGTAAAAATAATTCAAATATTTTTAATTTTTGCTTTGGTTATTTTTTAATAAATGTTTTATTCTTCATTAGAAATAAATATAAATATAATTTAAAATTATTAGATAAAAATTAATGTTTATATCTATTAAATAAAAAAACCGATAGAATATGAACAATAAAATGAGCTCAGTTTGCATTATATTTTGAGTTAATTAAATAGAATATTCAAAATTTTGTGTATTAATTTTTTTTTACATTTAAATTATAGTTTCTATTGTTGTCCAAATTTATTTTATTTTGCTTTTTAAGCAATTATTAGTATATGTGTATATTGTTGCATAGGAATAAATTAATAGTTATATTTTATAATGTAAACAGTACTTCAGTGAGTGTTTTAAGATTTTAGATACAATTGTGTATTAGCTTTTATCGAGTAAATATCACAAAGATTTTAGTTAAGCCAACACTCAAAAGTATTAGATAAGTGGATATGATTAAGCGTACGATTGGTTTTACGATTGAAATAGTTTTAATAATAAAATTATAAAAAATATTTGATCTTATGTATATCTTGAATAATACCATGGAAGACAAAAAATTAAGGAAAGAAGAAAAAAGTAATTTGAAGGCCAAGGAATGATTGAGGAGAAATCAATAAAATTCAGAATTCAACCTAAAATAATATTAAAGAAATAGTGAAATATATGATGCAAGTTAAGACTATGAGAATTTGAGAAGATATTACCAATCGAATATCACCGAATTGAAAAGAAAACGAAGAGAAGACTCGTATCTTAGATCAAAAAAATACAACGAAACACAGAATTGCGTAGAAAAAAAATAAAAGACCAAGACATCAAGCTTTTACATAGAAGATCAAGACTTAACTCGATACGTCATATTTTAGAGCCTGAAGATGATCGTATTTCAAAGAAACTTAAGCTCAGCGAAATAAAGGAAACTATTTTATCAGAAGAATTGTTCAATCAGTATAAATCCAACATTAAGAAATGTTCAACAATCATGTGTCATACATATTTTGTATTAATTTTTGAGTCATCTATAAGAACAGTTTGTATTGATAATCTACTTATAAATGGAATAACAAAGGTATTCATGGAAACTATTACCGATATTTCTGAAAAAATTTATTGTTTTAATTGTAATAGGGATATCGTAAACAGAAAAGTTCCAACTTTTTCGAATGTAAATGGATTATGTTTTTCTACTATTCCTGTATTGTTTGACAGAATTAAAAGTACGTATGGTTTCGCCGCGAATACCATTCATGCAAATACATGTACTTAACAAAGGATATCAACAATTTGCTATTAAAGGAAATGTAATAAACGTAACAATTTCTGTTGACACATCAGTAAACATTCTTCCAAGAACATTCGATGAAACACATGCTATTCAATTGAAACTTATAAGAAAGATGTGTTAACAGTCCCACAACTTGTATCAAACGATAAGACTAGCAGTTTGTTATAATGCTGCGCTCTATTTAATGAATATACCACTATATAAACAATAAAATATTACAATATACGATAACTGGTTAAAAGAACATCAAAATCATAACGAAAATTTTATTGTTTTTGAAGAAGTCAAAAACAATATTTTGAAATAATATACAGTTTAGAAAATATTTTTATTAAAATCCTAAATTTTTAATTTTTCTAATTTAAAACTATTTAGTTTATTAAAGTAGAAATAGGCAAATATAAAAAACAATTATGAGAACTTCTTCCAATTATTTACTACCATAATCTTTGTTAATTAATTTTAATTTAAAACTTTAATACATTTACAGTTAATAAGCTTATTTTCATTTTAGTTGTGATTGAAGTTTTCAAATTATTTCAAAAAACATATTTCGTTAAATTATATTGTAAATTTTCAAAAAATTGGCATTGTTTTTTTATCGTTCGAATTGATGACATTAAATATATTGCACAAATTTAATATTTTATATTCTTTTAATTTGTTTTGAAAGTTTATGATTTTGTATATGAATAAACTTTAGTAATAATCACATATTGATGGAAGTAAGTAATAACTTGTGTTGTATTTACTTTTGGAAGTTAAAGTAAAAGTAAAGAATTTTCTAGCTTTTTCTTTTACTTCAAGTAAAAGTAA
>JAQGAW010004356.1:0-11019 GCA_034698025.1 Phthiracarus crinitus | reverse complement strand
TTGGAAGAGAACCCATAACTGGTTTGGATGCTATTTTCAATATGTAAAGTTCTACTTTCAAAGTTAAAACCCTGTATCAAATGAAAGATTTTGAAGCGCAGATTACAAAAATCATACTCTTAAGCAAATCTGACAAATGCTTCTGGAGTTTCAGTGTGGTTAACCATTATTTATGCTCTAAGATAATACGCGAATATACGATGAGTTCATAAAAATTCACTTTAATTTCTTTTAAATTTTACCAAAATTGCTTTCTCGCGCGCGGATAATACGTTTATATTAGAAAGTGAATCAGTTTTAAGAAGTACTATTACCGGTATATTAAAAATTATAAGCTTAATATATTATGCCTAATTTTTCTAAAGTAATTCAAAATAATAGTGAACAGCATTAATAATAATTTTAATTGATTTAAAACAAATGTTTAGTACAAACCGTACCATAATCTTGAGGAGCACTCCCTTTGGAGGATACACTTTAATATAAAAATTCGATTTGTTTTGCAAAATAATAAAATGAAAAATAGAATTAATAATCGCATAAAAGTGTTATCTCGATAAACTATGGGAGCGCTCCCTTAATGCGTTTTTTGAGTCCGATTTATCATATTTATCTAAATCATGTAAACGATAATGAAGCGGAAGTTTAGCAAAAAAGTGATGCTCCAACGCGTCTTTCAGTGCTATTCGATGCGAAGGCTCGTACTCCAACATTCGAGATATTAGATCAAACAATAACCTATGGTCTTCATCATCACATAACATATACCTGTGAAACGGTTTACAATTTTCTCGAACATAACGACCACCCGATGATTTTTCGTCCCAATCAAGTCTTCCGTGATAAAAATATTTTGTTCTATAATATAATTTCGTTCGTTAATAAACTTATTGTGATTTATACAAACAAGAGTATAAGTTATGTTCGGTAAGTGTGTTTACTAAGTTATACGTTTATTATTGCTGTCTAAGTGTAAGCCAGTTTCAGTTTAAATAACTTTAATTTAATTTCATTAATTTTTTGAGGTTTGATTTCGTTAGTGTCTGTAAAATATTTAACTTAGCATTTGTTTATAACGTTGTAAAGTTCTAAAATTAAAGAACATATGACGTTGAAAATAAAAGAATTCAAATCTCGCCAGAATTCATTTAGGTTTGAGAGAGCGCTTAATACCATTTTAAATAACTAGTAATTTTCTAATGAAAAGCAAAATAAAAACTATCTCAAGCAGTATTGTTTAAAATAGCATAAATGTCAAAAAAATAGATCAACGGAAAAAAATGTTTGAAACTGGAAGGCTAGAAAATTTTTTAATGAAAATTTCTAAAATTTAAATGTTCTATTGGGATGTAATTTAATAATTAAGTTATTAAGTTAATGTACAGTAAAGTAATAATACTTAGTTTTTCGACACATCCTATAAGGCAAAGGACCGAGAATTCGTTCCATCATAGCAAGATGTTCGCGATTATCGTGCGTTTGAAACAACGTTATTCCCAAATACAATTCAAACAAAATACAGCCAATACTCCATATATCGCAAGGTTGAGACCATCCTAATTCTAATATGACTTCAGGAGCCCTGTAATGACGGGTGGAAACAATAGTGCTATGATGTTCGTGATCAAAAGTTGCTGATCCAAAATCTATTAAACGGATTTCACTGTTTTTAACCCGTTTTATGTCTTTTTTCTAATATATAGAATAGAATATCAAAACCATTGATAGATAAAATTCTAGAAACAGAAAATACCTTTTTTTGTTGATATAATACTTCATAATCAGAATTTACAAATAAAATATTCTCTGGTTTCAAGTCAGTGTGTGTTAATTGGTTGTCATGAAGAACTAAATTTGTGAAAACTCAATAAATAAATTGGTATTGGAATAGATTTACAAATACGCTTACACTTGACAGCATAAATGAGTTGATATCCGATATGTCTAACTTGATCTAAACAATAAGGTTGATAACTATTGTCTTTCTGTAAAACAACATTTTCATTACTTAATAATTTTATAATGAAATTATGAATTATCGAACCATAAAATCGAAAACACTGAGTCCAAGCATTTCGAAGGCGATACACATATGGCCGTGAAAATCAAACCAATCAAGCATTTTAACGCATAATCTGATGTACGTATAAACATTTATAAGTATTAACTTCCAACATATAACACATAATACAGTATATTTACTTTTTCGAATTGGGATCGCGCTCATCAATTTTTTCGAGTACATTAATTTCTAATTTAGCCGCTTCTCTATACTTTTCCACATTTTTAATTATTTTCAATGCCACCACTTGCTCCCTAAATTTAAGTTAAATCTTATATTAACGGTTAGCTTATATCATGGTTTAACGAAAGCAAATTTTCATAGTTATTGTAGAAAATTCAAAACAAAAATCTTCTAAACATAAATAATTTGAATCCAAACTCAAAAGATAATAAAATTGAACGTAAAAATAATTATCTAACGTGATCTTTAATGAATTTTATGTCAATTTAAACTAATTCTATGACTATAAAAATAATATTCATTTGTAAAAAAAACTAAATTATATAAAACGTGCATTTTCTAAACTCAACGCAGGTGTCCCAGAGGGGGTCTGGGGGTCTACACTATAGTTGTCAAACAGAAACTTTACAACGAAACTTTCTAGAGAAACTTTCTGCGAAAATTTCTTTAAAATTTTAAAGGAGAAACTTTTAAAAATATAAGTAATATCTAAATTTTAAATATCATGAATGTATTATGACATTCCAAATACAAAGAATTCAATGTTTTTGGTATAATATACTCAGCCGTAAAAAATATAATGGCATTCCCATTGATTACAACTTCGAAATAATACTTACTATTCAATAAATGGAGCAAAAAGATAATTCCATAAAATAATGTATTTTCATAGATATAATGGCATTCCCATAGATGTAATGAAATTTCCATAAAAAAATGACTACAGCCTCAAAATGATAGCATTTGCTACTTTTTTATTTCATCAGATAAAAGATTATAATTTTATATAAGCTCGAATCACATTAAATGGAGTCGTTTGAGCTCCTTTTATTAATGCTATTTTGCTGGTTTAAATGCAATTTTTCTACAATTTTAAAATTTGTCGTTTAAATCATAAAAGTTTTGCTGACCCCAATCTAAAATTCTAAAGTAATCTCCATTTGAAAACACTTATTTTACAAAATTTCAAAATTTCTTTACAAAATTATACTAAAGTAATATTTGGCCGATTATTTTTATGTCATTAACTATAAAATTTTTGATTTTGTGAAAATTTTGATAATTCTTTAACTAATACGTAATATTTATTAAAAATAAGTGCTATTTTTAATGCTATTTTAGAACAGTTTTGCAATAATTTATAGCGTTAAATTGATATGCAAAATATGATATTATTTTGAGGCTCTAATAATGACATTTCGAAAGATAAATATCAAAATTTTAAAAAAACTTTGCAGAACATATGATTTTAAAAGTTTCTCCTCTTAAGTCAAAAAAGGAAATTTTGTACAACTATAGTCTATACACTCATGAAAATCCGAAAAGTTGGACACCTCTCAAATTTTGAAAAGTTTTTGGCATATAAAATGGTCCATCAAAACCGATAAGTTTTTGTGACCCCTTAAAATTTAGGTCAAACTTTCAAAACATAATCGTTTAAATTTAGTTGGGTTTTTCGAGGACGTGGTTTAGGCTTTCATCAGGAAAAAATTTGAAAAAATTTTGGTCCGACCGCCAAAAAATTGTGACTTAAATCAGATGTCGAAATTTGAAAAAAGTCTAAATGAGACCCTAGACCAACAAACCGTGGGACACCCTGACTCGATATAAATTATGTTAATAAAATTAAATGTAAAAATAAAATCTAAAAGTAATATTGAAATAGTAACAGCACATCTACATTGATGGAAATTTGCCCATATTTTTGAATAATGGCTAATTATTTTATTTATAATAAAAATTGTGACTTACGTTCTAAGATCTAAAACACGAACAACTTTGCCAAACGTTCCTTCGCCAAGTGTGGCCAAAATCTTGTCTATATTAAAGCAAAATAATCAATTAATATAACATTAAGTGTAATGTAATCGATAAAATATAAATTGATAAATCCCCCCAAAAATGCATTTTAATAAAAACCCTATTACTGGCTTTACTGGCTATACTGTTATCTCTTCAGCTATTGTTATCACAAATAAGATATTGTTATTGTTAAGTACATCTATCTTGAAGAACGTGTCCATGACTGTAAATTAAGTGTCCATCGTCGTCGTCTTCAATGCTGGCTGCTCTCAATACCGAATTATCTTCAGGTGTCTGTTCATGTAAGTGTTCAGCAATGCGTTCAGTTCATTGAGTTCACAGTTCAGATTCAGATTCATATATATTTTCAGATTCAGCATTTATATGCAACCATCATGTGAATACACAAAACATGAAGAACAAGAACATGAAGAGCAAAATCATCGAGTTTTGAGCAAAATCATTCCAATTTTATATAACATTCAATTGTTTTATAAAACACATATGCATAGAGCATTATAATAATTATATGATATTATATAACTTATTATTATTATTATTATTATTATTATTATTATGTGATTAATAACAAATTTTATTTGTAATTTCAGTCATGCCATAAGTTATATCATAATTAAGTTATAGATTAAACAATCAGTTATATCAAACAATCAAACAAATTTATTACTAATTGTTATTCTAAAAACATAACTTAAGCTATAATTGGTGATATAAAACAATTAATTACATAGTCCTCAACAACATTCTGTTCGTCATTTGTATTTTGGAGTTTAAGCCGCGAAGAGAAGCGATTCAAAAAATTAGAACATGACTTAAACATAATTGACGACGAATTTGAATTATTATCATTATTATTATTATTATCGTCTTCTAACAATTTACTAGTTGTGGTGGCAATACTAGTGGCAAAACTGGTGGCACCACCACTGCTATATTTTCGATTAAACATAATTCAATTGAAACTAAATTAATAGTTGTTCGTTCAAAATCATTTTAAATCGCAATAAAAGTTCACATATAACTTTAACAGGCAATAGTTAGCGTTACAAACAGCTAAACAGCTAATCCTATAAATAGATTTGAATGTGATTTTGAATTTCTGCCAACATTATGCTCTATCATATGGTTCATACTGTACTGCATAATAACAAAACTATTTGGAAATCATTACTGATTTGCGCATTAAATGAGTAAATGGATAATTGTTTATGGCATAAACATATGGATATATTTATGGATTTATGACACAAATGGCATCACTAACTAACGTTACTTACCATTGTTTTAAACATAAAATTTGTTATAATCAACAGCACAATTCAATAAATTAATCATGATTTTCATATTAAGCACACTTACCTTATAACTACTGGCATAAGAGCTCACACTTTTTGATTTATACTTTTCGGTTCGTTTTCGGCCGTTTCGGTCAATGTCTCGCCAATTAACACCATTTCCGCGTGATTTCGATTCTGATTGTGTTTGTGATTCTGATTCGTATTCATCAAACATACTCATGTGATTCGATTGTGATTGTTGTTGACGTTGATGTTGATGTTGATGTTGATGTTGATGTTGTTGTTGTTGTTGTTGGTGATGGTGTTGGCGATGATCGCTGTGTTCACTTTGATTGTCTCGACAATTGTATGAACAATAACTATTGATACGTTTATTGTTGTAATGGTTTCGTTTGTAATCATTGTGATGATTGTGACGAGTGATGTCCAATGCTATTCTTTTATGAGACTGATTGTGGTATTTATGCTGACGTTTCGTTCCAACCATTTCACTAACAAAACACATGTGATTATATGATATCAATTGAATGACCAGTTTATCTTCACTCACCACTCGATCCAATCTAATGGTCTAATGTTGTAATGTTGTAAATATGAATATTAATAATATCAATAAGTCTATATCATATAATATGTACAGTATATACAGTATATACAGTATATACAGTATATACGTATTGAAGTGCAGACACAACACAATTCACGTCATATCACATACATATAAGAAAATGGGACAAACATTATAGTGTTTAAGTGATGAAAGTTAGAGCAAATCAACATAAGCTCGAGCCGTGGTTTTAAAGTTTTAAAGAAGCACTGATCACTGATCAGCATTCAGCTGAAGCTCGGTATATACAGTACCGTATATCAAGCTGTTTAAGCGGACTGTTGTCAAAATGATAGCATTTGCTACTTTGCATTTCATTAGATTGAAGCATATAATTTTATATAAGCACGAATCACATGAAATGGAGTCGTTTGAGCTCCATTAATATATACTATTTTTAATTATAAATTTTTAATTATTAATTAAAAATGCAATAAAAAGTAATTTACAATTTTAAATACAATTTTTCCAGAATTTTAAAAATTGTTTGAATTCGAAGAGTTTTGCGGACCAATCTTTATAGACCCATCAAATTTCCAAAGTAACCTCTATAAACAAAATTTTAATTTTACAAAATTTATAAAAAATTCCCAAATTTATTTGTAAAAAGATACTAAAGTATTTATTTTTAAAAAAGTCAGTAACTATAAAATTTTTCATTTTGTGAAATTTTGATAATTCTTTAAATAATATCTAATATTTTTTAAAAAGTAAGTGCTATTTATAGTGCAATTTTATGAAAATTTTGAAGCAATTTATATCGCTAATTTTGAGGCTCTACTTATAAAATATTCTTCCAAATTCAAAAACGATCGAACAAATAAATTAGTCATTTAATTTCGAGTCATTACTTGGGAAGTGAAAATCGTTTGAAATATTTTGAAAATTTAATTATGAAAATAAGTTTGAAAGTTATAAAATGCTATGCTTTCATTGAATCAAAAATATATATCGGATAATAATCTTTTAACGGTGTTAAAATTTTAATTCAGAAAAAACTAATAATAAAATTTTAAATTTAATATTATATTGCAAGTTTTACCTATTAATTTAAATAAAATCTTGACATTTTTTAGAAGAAATTACAATTTATTTGGATTTTCAAAAATTAAAAATAATTCAAAGGATTAGAAATCGTTCAAAATCGTTCATAATTTTAAAAATCATTTGTTTCGTTCAATTCGTTTATTTAAAATTCACTAAATTGGATTAACCAAGGGTTTTAAACTCGTTTTTAAGTAGAAATTATTACAATTTTAAACAATCGTTAATTAACGATTTTCACTTCCTTAGTCATTATAATATTATTGTAATGTTTAGAAAAAATATTAAATTATTATAATTAAAATATTCCATAAAAAACATATTTAAATTGACTAATTCCATCTCAGTATCTCAGATTTTTGAGCTGACTTTCATTAGATTGCATATCTTTACACGTAATGATGATAATAAGCTCAAGCTCATTGCAAAGCTTAATTAACCTTTCCAAGTTAATAGTACAAGCTTAAAGATTAACCTTATAGGCCCAAACTCATTCTTTTGAGCTTAAGTTGAGTTTATGTGTATAATTTTTATTAAAAAAACATAAATATTAATAATATATAATGTAATTATGTAATTATTGCATGTTTTAATGTAATACATTTCTTTATAAATCACAAAATTATCGGATAAGCTATCATAACATTTTTAAATTAATGAAAATTAAATTATAAATTTGATAATCTGAAAATTTTGAAACTTTACTTATAAGTAAGCTTAAAGCTTAAGCTCAAGCTCATAGGATCAAAGTAATTTCAAGCTAAATTATTTAATATTTTGAGCTTAGAGAATTAAACTTAAGCTCAATGCATTTCAGGATTTGAGATAAGCTCAACCAGTTCTTGCTCATCTCAGAACAAATGAGCTTATTCTCATCATTATTTATACCAATAATATGGTTACCGAAACGGACTTTATGTGGTCTTTATAACATTTTAGTATTAATGTAAAGTAGAGTACAAAATCATCCACATATTAAGGCCCGATGTAAGTCCGCCAGGCAAAAGCCCGAGCCCGACAAAAGCCCAACAAAATTTAATTAAGAAAGCCCGATCGGCCTGATTTTGCATAAAAAAATTTAAGTTAAAATAGAAAAGAAATAATTATATTCAAATACTTAAAAACAATTAATGTAGTTAAGATGGTTCCACGACAAAACCGCGAATGCAAAACCGCGAACGACAACCGCGAAAAAATTAAATTTTTTTATTTATTTAGATCAAATTTATAGAAAACAAACTTCAAATATTATTAGTAACTAACATTATTTGTGATAAAATATTAATTTATCATGACTTTTATAAACGAAGATTATTTATTCATAATTTGTCATTGCATTCGCGGTTTTGTCGTTCGCTGTTATGTCGAGCGCGGTTTTCTTACGCGATTTTGACGTTAGCGGTTTTGCATTCGCAGTTTTGTCGTGACACGATGCCAGACACACCACTAATGAAGCAACAAACTTTGCATATTTCTTTTTCCTTATTCCTATATAATAATCACAGCACACTGGTATCGCAATCTCTAAAGCTCTAACGTTATAAAAAATAACGCTCTATTTTTAATGCGAGTTACTTATATACATTTTTAACATCTTATCTAATATTCAAAAATATATTTTGAAACTTTTTTATGATGCTGTAAATCATTAACACTCAGCGCTTCAGTGTCATAATTTAATGAGATATTTAATAAAACGTGCTCAAACTATAATCATTACTTAATAGTACTTTTCTAGTGGCTTTTATCTCAGGCAATAATTCATGAAAAATATCAAGATTAGGACCCATTGCACGATATGTGGCCTTTAATTGCACTAAGAAAACTTACCATAATATAAGATTTTATAAGAAAGTATGACCAATAGTTAAGGATTATGTCATTTGAAAGAAAGCTATAACTGCTTACTACAAGAAGGAATAGATTTTATAACCTCTTTTAGACTTTATTTGTTAAAATTCTTTAGAGCATACTATAATGGAAAAACTATGAATTAGTGGTGAATAAATATAGATAACAGCTTAATTACACAGAGCGTTGACAAATAATTCAATCTGAAACAAGTTAAACATTAATAAATATGCTTAAATCAAAATTTGATACGAATTTATTCTCTCGAGACTCGAACATCGAACTTCGAAAATAAGTGCGGGTTATATACATGGTATGCAGAAAATACACGATCAAATTTTCTTTATTTATTATTTATCTCCTGCGGGTAATACATGGAGTGCGGGCAATAGTCCGTAAAATACGTTACATATACAACCGATATAATAGACACAATAAAATTAACACTATTTTTTGAAATAAATTTTTTCTTTTTAACCACAAATATAGGCATTTAATGAAAATTGAAATAATAATGCGTTTAACGAATGATTGGGAGTACAGTAGTAAATCGTTAAAATTTTCAGGCCCGAGCCCGACAAAAGCCCGACAGTTTAAAGTTAGGCCCGGCCCGAGCCCGATTATTTCAAAAAGTCTAAAGCCCGGCCCGATTGGGCCCGATTCAATCAATTACGTACAAAAATATTTTATTAAAAATTCGTCAAAATATGACCTCAAAAACCATAAATTATCAACTTTTACAGGTTTTTATTGAGTTTTTGTTATTTATTTATGTTATTTTAACAATTATTAAACGAAAATATTACTATTTAATTTCTAAAATTTATAAAATAAGAATAATCTATAAAAATCAGAGAAACTTCAAAGCCCGGCTTGGCCCGTGTTATTTTATTATTAAGCCCGAACCCGGCACGGCCCGAGGATTTGTGTCGGGGGCCCGCGGGGGCCCGACAAATCGGGGGCCCGTTTACTAGTATAGTGTAAATAAACAGTTTACAGCTTAAAAAAGGCCAAAGTTATCAAACTGGTGCAAAACTAGTATTAAAATATGTTTAATGTTTTTATAAAGTGAGATAAAAATAAGAATGAGTTTGCTTAATGAAACAACTATGTGTCATAGTCTATAAAATTTAAGATACAATTATTTTGAGTGAATTTTTCTTACGACATTTTCTTTAAGTTATTATTTTCTAAAGCACTTTTTACATAATATAATATTTTAGCGATTTGGTAGATTAATCGATAAAATTATAAAGACTGATAAGTGTAGTTCCCAAAACTACCATATATTTACCAGTTATAAATATTTTAAAAATTAGACTAGTAATCGGGTACACAAAAATCAGGTTTATTTAGGGTCGGATATTCAAACTTTTAGTGTAACTTTATTTTTCTAAATACAGTTATATAAAACTTTCAATTTTAAGATTTTACTATTAAAATTTATTATATAACTAAATAATAATTAAAAGTTACATTATTATTATTACTTAAATTTTTATTTATTTAGTTTATTAGTTCTAAGTATTTGAAAATTTGTTTAAATTTATATTTTAAACGAAAAATATTGCTTCGTGTTCGAATTATATACCAGACAAAATCGCTGGGCTCGGTTCTGAAAAATTAATAGATTTACAAATCTATTAAAAATGAAAAAAAATAAATTTATTTTATCTCTTCGCGTGCGCATGTTTTTTTTGGGTCTAAGATATTTAAGGATTTGGGAGTCTATTGTGAATCTAATAATAACGTCCAACTTATTACTACCGTACAAACAATACACCATATAATTTCTTTAACCTTTATTAATTTAATTAAAAAACTATGAACTTTATTCAATATTATAATTTTTTCCCAAAATTTTTAACTAATGTTAAATTCAAATTAGTGATTGAAAAGTTTACTCCACTAAGGTTAGAATTTGAAAATTGCTCCGTTAGTTGAACGTTAATGGAATTTAAAAATTAATTTTGACCGTTAGTGGAACGTTAGACAAATTTTTGTTTCCGTTAGTGGAACGTTATTCATTTTTTGCAAATTTTCAAAAATATTTTTATTATCAAAGTATATTACCAAATAATTTTAAAATTTAAATTACACTTTGAAATATGAAAATAAAGTAATTAAAATTAATATTAATTGAAATTTTC